>JBBPJJ010000939.1:0-12818 GCA_038088635.1 Veloboletus limbatus
ATTCATGCGCTTCCAAACCAATGAGTGCCCCATCCCTGACAACATCCAGGCCATGATCCTCCTCTCCAAGCTCCCTCCCTCCATGGACGTCATTGCGCAGTTACTTGCACAGAAACATGATGAAGATAGAGCTTTCGTTTCCCCCACCGTCCAGGAGATTGTCTCCTCCGTGACTCTCGCGTGGGAGTCAAAGAACATGGGAGGAAAAGGTAAGGCGCCAGAGCAGGCGCAAAAGATATCTGCCGTGAAGCGGAAGGGCGGTAACCCATCCTTCCAAAATCAGCAGCAACAACCCCATGCAGTGCCCCAGCAGCAGCAGCAGGGGGGTAGCACTGATGCTGAGAAGAAGAAGACAAAGCATGGCAAGTGGGGTGGCAAGCAACAACACGAGAAGCGGAACGCCCTCCAGTTTGTCGAGCAAGGCTCCGAATCTGGAAGCGGCAATTACTTCACCTCCACCGCCATGGTGCCCCTCGCTCCCACCATCCTTACCCCCACCGTCATAGACCCTCGCATGAGCGCTCATCACAGCGCTCAACAATACCAAGGACAGGGAGGTCCTGCTGCTTTTGCGCAGACCAAGAAAGCTTTTGCGTTCGTGCATCAGCTAAACATCCATCCCTCCTGCGAGACCATATGGTCTATCGATGCGGCTCTCCCACTCCTCCAACGGCTGGACTTTACATCGCCCATATCTCCTCCAACATCTTCCACCCCATCCACTTCCATCGCTGTGACACTACTAGTCGCTCTTCCTCCATCGGCACCCATCGTGCCCTCCACCCCCTCTCCTCCTCTCTCACCAGTGCAGTACAACTGCGCCTTCTCCCTTGAAGACCTCGATGAACCGGAGCATCCATCCAAGCACTCTAAGCGCTGGGTCAGCCATATAGCTGACTCTTGGGACTCTGACGACATCGTCGACCTCTATGGGTCTGAAGTTGACACGTTCATGGAAGAAAGGTTTGTTTCTTTCCCCATGATCACTGCTGCCACTTCCTCACGCTCTGCTTCTTACACAGCGTCAAGTAGTGTACAGGATGTACGTAGTGTACCAAATGATATGGACATTATCTGTGCACATAGTTCAAATGCCAAGTGTGATCATTGCGATAAGAACAAATTCTGGATCTTAGATTCATGTGCTTCAATGCACTTCACTCCTGAATGGTCTGATTTCAGCGATTACACATCGCTTGGGAAGAATAATATTCCTGTCTCGACTGCCTCTGGTCATATCTGCATCATAGGGACAGACAACTGTAAATTGCAGTGGAAAGATGCGCAAAATAAAGTTGTCATATGCCGTTCTCCGACCCCTATCTCCGACGTCCGCACCTCCGAACATCGAACTCTGCACCTCCGTCTCTCCATTTATCTGTACGTTATTGTTATTGTTCTCTTTTTAGTATAGCTCCGCTCTGTACCTATCTCCGTTCCTGTGCACGCACAGCTCTGTTTATATTCCATCTCCATTCTCCGCTTCGTAGATTCCTCCGATCTTGTGTTTCGCTTAGGAGCACAGCTCCGGCTTTCTTATGTTCCGTCCATTCCGTCTTACTCAGTATTTACGCAACTCCGTTACTAATGCGATGCTCGCACTCCGTATATAAATCCGTAGTCACGATCATGTACAATATCCTAGATATCGACTAAGATAAACCCCGGTCACTTTGTCCTTCCGTCCAGTCCGCTCTCCGTAAATTCCAGGACAACACCCCGAACGGATCAACAAGGGCACAGCGCTCCGCTCTGAGTCGCTGAAGCCAAGTCCTGCAAGTCCGACAACTCCTATAGTACCGGAGTTGGACCGGAGTTGACATGGTCTTAACAAAAGTGCGCAACCTGACTCTATTTGATGTGGGGCATATCCCCAATTCAGGAGTTCAATTGGTATCTATGGGCCAAATGCTAAATGCTGGTGCCAAGATTAGAGGAAACGCAGAGTCCATTGACATGTTGTTCGGTGATGACACGATTCTCGCATCCTTTAAACCAGGCTGCATGGGCCATAATATGTACACCATTGAGGATATTACCGGTCGTCACCATTCAATGGTCACTCCTGATTTTGAGACCATGCACAAATGAATGGGACATCCTTCCAAGGATGTGATGAAACATGCTGCGAAACATACGCACAATTTCCCTTCTTCACTCGAGATACTGAAGGAAGACAAAATCTGCAAAGGTTGTGCGGAGGGTAAAACCCCTGCTCGCACCTTCCACCCGGATCTCAGGAGAGCCAAAGTGCTCTTTGAGCTTATCCATTCGGATGCTAAGTCCTTCCCCATCACATCGTACCACAAATATCGGTACATTATTACATTGTTTGATGACTACACATCATATGGGTGGAGCGCACTATTGCACACCAAGGACAATGCCCTTCGGGCAACCAAGCGCTTCTTTGCGATGGTGTCCACCCAATTTGACACTAAAGTTCAAGGATGGATGTCCAATGCAGGGGGAGAGTACAAGTCCAAAGCTTTTGATGAGCTGCTTGCCTCTCAGGGGATACGCATCTTCCAGCGTGCTCCTCATGTTCCCCAACAAAATGGTCACGCTGAGCACTTTATGCGCACCATTATGGACAAGTCCAAGTCTATGCCCCTTGATTGCTGCACACCAGATTCTTGGTGGGAATTCAGTTGGAGCCATGCCATCCACATATATAACAGGACACCATTGCGCAGACATAACTGGCGCACTCCGTTTGAGATCCTCAATGGGAAGGCTCCTGATATTGGCCATCTCCGTGTCTTTGGTTGCAAAGCGTACACCCATGTCCCTTCGGACATTCACATCAATAAGTTGGCCCCTAAATCAGAACCAATGGTATATCTAGGCGTTGCACCTGGAAACAATCAGAATTATCTTCTGATGCGTCATCCCCAAAACTCTCTTTTCACTTCGGCACAAGCGCTCTTTAATGAGCAGCTGTTCCCTTTATGTGAGAAAAAGCCTACATGTCCACAGACACAAGCCGGTCCTGAGCAACAGGTTGAGATTCCGCTCCCTGATTTGCCAACTGACTTTGATGACTTCCTCCCTCATCTGGAACCTCAGAACCCGGAACTGGAACACACTCCAGAACCTCCAGAACCATTCCATGTGCCTCCACCTCACACTCCATTGACCGTTGCACCACCTCCACCGCCTCAGCATCCCTGCAAAGGCAAGGCTCCTGAACGCCGCCCACACCCTGCGCCTCCTGCTATTCCCCCTGCTCTGAGCGTGAGAAGCACGTTCCTAAATGACCAGGGAACATATATGGAGATGATCGCCATCCTGTTGACCAGGAATGCGATGCAGACCGCACATGGCGCGATATTGGCTGCAGTGGTGCACCTCCTCAACAAGAGGTTCCTGGGGATTTCCCTATTGAGCCCTCCCACGACATTCCTGACCCGGAACATTGCGATCTCTCCAAAGAGGAGATTGAGCACATCACCAGGGAAGGGGGAGCTGTGCTCACTTCTTTTCTCTTGGGGAAGGCGATCCAGCTAGATACTGCAGATCACTCTAAGCTGATCCGCAAGTGGACATTTAAGGACATACACACCCTACCGTCCACGCAACAAAAGGAATGGAAAGATGCTTGTCGCAAGCAACTCGAAGTTCTTAAGAAATGAGATGTTTTCGACCTGGTTGATCATCCTAAAGATTGTAAAGTCATCAAAAATTGTTGGGTCTTTGATGTCAAGCCTGATGGTAGAAAGTGTGCGCACTTAGTCGTGAAAGGCTTCTCACAGGTTGAAGGCTTAGACTTCAACCAAATCTTTTCTCCTGTTGTGTGATACGAAACAGTGTGCTTAATGCTTGCACTCGCAGCACTCAAAAACTGGCACATGGAAGCTGTCGATGTTCGCACTGCTTATCTATATGGCGCACTTGACGAAGAGATCTACATGGAACAGCCAGAGGGCTTTAAAATCCCCGGTTCTGAGACTAAAGTACTGTGCCTCAAAAAGGCCCTTTATGGATTAAAGCAAGCTGGTCTCGCCTGGTGGAAAGCACTCAACGAGTCCATGAAAGAGCTCGGCTTTGAGCAGATTAAATCAGATCCTGGCATCTTTCTCTACAAGAAGAAAGGCTCCCTTATGGTTGTAGCCATTATTTACGTAGATGATGCCATTTTCTGCGGTCCCTCGAAGGCGATCGTTGATGAGGTCAAAGCGCACTTCATGTGCAAATGGGAATGTTGCGATCTTGGCGAAGCCAAAGAGTTCTTGCACATGAACATCAAACGCTCCAGTCGAAAACTCTATATCGACCAGAAGGAATATCTTCAAAAGATCATCACGTGTTTTGATTTGCAGAACTCCAAAGCCATGCAGACTCCCTCACCTCAGGGATATTACCCCATTAAAAACGACATGCCTGTTAACCCTGGACTTCATCAGAAGTTCCAAACCATCAGGGAAAGGATTAGGGAGATCAAAGCACGTACCTCTAATACCTCCACTTCTATCTCACATCCTTTCTCTTTCCCTCGAAAGGACCCAAACGCTATGGAAGTTGATGCAGCTGCAATTGCCAGACCACCCAAGCTCACGCCTGAATCCCGCAAAGAATGTCAAGAACGAGGACTCTGTTTCAAGTGTCGTCTCCCTGGTCACTCAGCCAACAAATGCAAAACCTGTTTTGTCAACACTAAAGCCACTTGGGAGAAAAAGAGGCAAGAAGATGTTGATGTAGTTGTGAAAAGAACAGACGAAGAAGAGACGGGAGAAATCCTGGACTTGATGGAATGTGATGATGAAGACGACGAAATCCTCATCAACAAGGTCCAGTCTTTTTGAAAGGAGAGGATGTAACGACGTCATCCTCTCCTCCCAGCACTAGGTACTCGCCTGTACAATCCAAATCTAAGAAATCCTTATTCATAACTGTCATGTTATCAATTCCTGCGAGTACCAAGAAAACCGTCACCACTACTACCCTCGTAGACTCCGGAGCGCATATCAATTGCCTTGATTGTGGATTCATTCGAAAGAATCAGATCCCCTGCACCAGATTACCAACCCCGATCCCCGTCAAAAACGTTGACAGCTCCCTGAATGCCAAAGGAACAATCCATTTTACCACTGACCTTTACGTTATAATCGGGCAAGTTACTACCAAGGTTCTTTTCCACGTTATGGGATGCAGAAATGACTGCATCATCCTGGGGTTCCCATGGCTCCAACAGGAAGATCCTGTTATAGACTGGAAAAGAAATCAACTACATCCCAAACCGAAAACCGATCGATCTAACGACCTCGCCGCCGAAATCAAGAATCATACCCAGAAAACCCAACAGGCCCCTGGATATTACAAAATCGAACCTCACCCAGTACACCACGCCTTGATAACCCACAAATTCGATAAAATACTTTATTATTACCTCGAAACTAACAACGGAAACTTCCTCCGACCCGAGGACCTTATCAGAAAAGTGGTGATGTCCTATTGTATCAATCGTGTCATCAAAGGAGATGAACGTTATCTAACTCCACGATGTGTATCCCCAGCCATGGTAAAAGCTTACACTCCGTCAACAAATCTAGCCATCCAAAACCTGGCCAATAAGCCGAAAGTAACTCTTCTAACTGAATATAACGACTATCAATCAGTATTCTCTGAAGTAGCAGTCAGAACTTTACTGCCAACTCAGCCATACGATCATGCAATCAACCTGAAGGATTCCTTTGTTCCAAAGATTGGTAAACTCTATCCACTGTCTACTGACAAAACTAAGGCAGCCAATGACTTTATTGACAATCATTGTTACGATTTCCCCTATTCTTAGTCCTTTTACGGGAACCCCTAACTTCAGTCTACAACATCGCCCTCGGCATACTCCTTTGGACCCTCCTCGTGCTCCTCGTGTTGTACCCACTGAGTACAGCCTTCCTCCGCTCATTCCGACTTGTTCCATAGGCACACCTCATGCTCATCACATGCTCACCTCAAGGCTCCCCTTTAGCATCGCTTTGCTGTGGCTTCCGTCCACAGCCTTGTACCACGAGTTCCCCTCGTGCTTACCCGAGTCATTCCTATTTCCACTCTGGACCTTATCCTCGGTCCTCCCTTTATCCTCATGTCCGGACCATATCCGTGGTCCTTCTCTGTTCCCTTGGACCTCATGGTCAATCCCCAGATCACCATCTCTAGATCCCCGCCTCATGCATGCCTCATTCCCTCCTTGTGCATTCCCTCGGCCTAACCCAAGTCCACCTATACCATCCTCGCCTTTCCTGGCTCCCATTGACTCACTTAACATGAGTCATTGCTCCTGTCTCTGACTCACTATTGAGTCCGCCTCCTTTCCTTTGATCTTCCTTTTCTTTCATAGAATACCCTTAGCCCTATGCTCCCACATGCATAGCCTTGGCTTCTCTTCTCGCACAGCCTACTTCCTGTGCTTTCCTTCTTTAGTCTCTTCTTTTCGATTCCTTTGTATTCCATGACCTTCCTTCGCACAGCCCATGACTGATGCTGTCCTCTCTCCACACAGCCCTTGACTGGTGCTGTTCTCTTCTTCCTTTCTTGACATGGTCCGTGCCCCTTACCTTACACTATATAAACCCTAGTAGCACGTACCATGTTCTCTATTCTTGATCTCCCTGGGCTTCTCCTGAATATCCCTAGTCCTTGTACCCTAGACCTACCTTGCAATCCCAGTCTCCTTCACTGATTCCGAGCTCGACCAGGTATACGACCCCTTTGGCTGGCATTCTACATGTGCAGCCTACGTCTTTGTGTACACCATCGATGGCATCGGCCAAGGTCTCCCTTGTCCTTGACCTCACCAGGGCTATGTGCGAGCTTACCCAAGCCCACACTAACAAACATCTCAAATCTGGCAAGATCCGCCCCTTGAACACCCTTCAAGCCTCACCATTCTTCTTCGTCAAAAAGAAAGATGGCAAACTCTGTCCCTGTCCAGACTATCGCTATCTAAACGACCAAACCATCCAAGATGCTTACCCCCTACTGCTTATTACAGATCTGATCGACAAACTTAAGGCAGCAAAGCACTTTACCAAGTTTGACGTACGATGGGAATATAACAACGTCCGCATTAAAGACAGCGATCAATGGAAAGCAGCGTTTATCACGCATAAAGGATTGTTTGAACCTATGGTTATGTTCTTCGGCATGACTAACTCTCCTGCCACTTTCCAACGATTTATGAATGACTCATTCCGTGACATGATCGCGGAAGGATGGTTAGTTATCTACATGGATGACCTGCTAATCTACTCCCCCAATAGAGATACCCACGAACGAAATACCAAACGTGTTCTTCAACAGATGGCCAAACTCGACTTGCATCTAAAGCTGGAAAAATGCGTTTTCAACACCTCCAAAGTTGAATATTTAGGGATGATTGTCAAACCTGGTCAATTGGCAATGGATCCGGTTAAGTTGGATGGGATCTCCACTTGGAAAGCATCAACTAATCTTAAAGAAGTCCACTCCTTCCTGGGATTCGCTAATTTCTATTGTCGTTTTATCCGTGACTACTCCACCATAGCTCGTCCACTTATCGATCTCACTATGAAAACTGTTCCATGGGATTGGACCCCAACCTGTCAGTCCACCTTCAATTCACTCAAAGCGAAATTTATGACCAAAGCCGTCCTCCACCTTCCTGACTTAACCAAACCCTTTGCCATCACCACTGATGCTTCCAAATGGGCGACTGGAGGTATTCTTTTGCAATCTGATGCTAACGGGGACTGGCACCCCTGCTCTTATCTGTCACAATCTTTCATGCCCACCGAACAAAATTATGATATACATGATCGCGAGCTTCTGGCAATCCTCCGCGCCCTACGTGCTTGGCGCCACTATCTGATCAGTTCTTCCTTGCCAGTTCAGGTCTTTACCGACCACAAAAATCTCACTTACTTTCACCAGGCTCAGTTGCTGAATTGTCATCAGGCCTGCTGGCTGTTGGATCTCCAAGACTTCAACCTTCGCATCAACCACATCCCTAGGAAATTGCTTGTTGGCCCCGACGCTCTCTCTCGACGCCCTGATCATATTCCTGCCAACACCTCCCCTGACAATGCTGATGTCACTCTACTCCCCGACTCTTTGTTCGTGAATCTCATTGATACCACCCTTAATCACCAAATTCGCAAGGCCTCCGTCTCTGACCCGGTTGTCCTCGACTGGCTTCATCCCTGACCTCTTTCCGGCTCTTCGGCCATCCATGTTCCTTCTGATTGGTCCTACACAGACAACAAGCTCTATTATCGGGGTCGCCTGTATATCCTGTGTGACAATGCTCTCCGGCGTTCCATTGTGTCTGGGTGCCACGATCATGAAACGGCAGGACACCCTCAAAAATGGTCAGCTGGTCGCTGCCCAATACTGGTGGCCTGGCTTGGTCCAGTATATCTGCCGCTACGTTGCTGGTTGCGCGGTCTGTCAATGAAATAAGTCTAATACTCACCCTACTTGTCCTCCGCTCGTTCCCATCTCTTCCACATACACCCGTCCTTTTCAGCAGATCTCCTGCGATCTTATCACCGGTCTCCCTTCCTTAGCTGGCTTTGATGCTCTCCTGGTCGTGGTCGACCACGGCCTTATGAAGGGGGTAATTCTTTGCCCCACTACCGCCACTGTCACCGCTGAAGGCATTGCCTCCCTGTTTTTTGCTCACGTCTTTACCTGATTTGGCCTCGATGAGAAGATTATCTCCGATCGAGGTCCCTAATTTGCCTCTTCCTTCACTAAGGAATTGGGGAAACTTCTCAGTTACCAACTCGCTATCTCTACTGCCTACCATCCTCAGACCGATGGAGAAACGGAACGTGTGAACCAGGAAATAGAAACTTATTTACAGATCTTCTGTGGGAATGAACCAACAACGTGGACCAATCACATTGCAATGGCTGAATTTGTGCACAACCATTGTCCCCACTTGGTCACAAGAAAATCACCGTTCTTTCCCATGATGGGCTTCGAACTCCAAGCCCTACCTTCGGTTCTCCCATCATCCAACCTTCCAGCAGTCAACCAATGGTTGTCAACTCTCATGGCTGCACGAAACGAGGCTCTCGCCACCCACGAACTCGCTCGGCAAACTATGGCCGCTAGATCGAAACAATGGTTTACCCCGTTCAAACTAGGCGACCGAGTATTGCGGGAAGCAAGAAACCTGAAATGCCTCATAGCTAATCCCAAGTTTGCTGCAAAGAGAGAAGGACTGTTCACCATCACGAAGGTCCTTTCACCAATTACATACCAACTATGCCTCCCTACAACATGGAAGATTCATCCCATATTCCACGCCTCTCTTTTATCTCTCTACCATGAAAACGACACTTACGGACAGAATTTCCCACAGCCACCACCAGATCTAATTGAAGGGGAAGAAGAATATGAAATTGAAGAAATCCGATGCCACCGGGGTTCTGCAGCATATCGCTCTTTCCTGATCCGATGGAAGGGATACACGGCCGAGGAAGACTCGTGAGTTCCTGAGCGGAACTTGAAACACTTGGCAGCGCTACTGGCCGACTATAAAAAATGTCACAAGCTCTGAAACTCCCCATCCTCTCCTTCCTTTTCAATTTTATGTTTGACTTCGTCCACAAAGAAAAATTATCTCACTTCACATTTCGCTTTCGCTATAAAGTTCCAAGTTCCCATCCACTAGAACACGCTTACTTTTGCCGTTACGATTACTGTCCCTTCCACCACACCTTTTAATTTCCCTTTGTTTCTCTCTCTCTTCTTCACCATGGGCATGACCTATGTTGTTCGATCAGTTTCCCCCATTCCAGAACTCATCAAAGAAGCTCCCTCGTCGCCATCATCCTTCACTACCGCCAATGACCAAATCTGCCTCCAGCTTCACGAAGACCCAGCCAAACAGGACAATTCCATCTCCACAACTGCACAAGCAGGGTGTTACGTGTGGGCTTGGGTAAGCTCGCACATAGCCCTGGTGAGGTCAAGGACAAGGAGGACCTTGGCTGATGCCATCGATGGTGTATGCGAAGACGTAGGCTGCACACGTATAGTGCCAGCCAAAGGAGTCGTATACCGGGTCGAGCGCGGACTCAGCAAAGGGGACTAGGATTGCAGAGGGTACAAGGACTAGGGGTTGATCTAGGAACTAGGAGTAAACCCAGGGTACAAGGAGAGATCCAGGGAGATCAAGAATAGGGAACATGGTACGTGCTACTAGGGTTTATATAGCGTAAGGTAATGGGCACGGACCATGTCAAAAAAGGAGAAAGGGAACAGCACCAGTCAAGGGCTGTGTGGAATGAGGACAGCACCGGTCATGGGCTGTGCGAAGGAAGGTCATAGAATACGAAGGAAACAGAGAGAAGAGACTAAAGAAGGAAAGCACAGGAAGTAGGCTGTGCGAGAAGAGAAGCCAAGGCTATGCGTGTGGGAGCATAGGGCTAAGGGTATTCTATGAAAGGCAAGGAAGATCAAAGAAGTAAAGAGAAAAGGAGGTGGACTCAATGTGAGTCAGAGACAGGGGCAATGACTCATGTTGAGTGAGTCAATGGGAGCCAGGAAAGACGAGGATGGTATAGGAGGGCTCGGGTTAGGCCGAGGGAATGCATGAGGAAGGAACGAGGCGTGCATGAGGCGGAGGTCTAGAGACGGGGATCTAGGAATGACCATGAGGTCTGAGGAAACAGGGAAGGACTACAGGTATGGTCCGGACACAAGGACAAGGGAAGGACCGAGGATAAGGTCCGGAGCGGGAATAAGGATGACTCGGGTAAGCATGAGGGGAACTCGTGGTGTGAGGCTGTGAAAGGAAGCCGCAGCAAGGCGATGCTGGAATGGAAGCCACAGCAAGGCGATGCTAAAGGGAAGCCTTGAGGTGAGCACGTGGTGAACACGAGGCATGCTTATGGAACGAGTCGGAATGAGTGTATGAGGGTTGTACTCAGTGGGTACAACACGAGGAGCACGAGGAGGATCCAAAGGAGTATGCCGAGGGCGATGTTGTAGACCAAAGTTAGGGGTTCCTGTAAAAGGACTAAGAATAGGGGAAAACGTAACACAGGGTGGGGAGAGAACCCTGATGATGCATGGAGGGTGGCGAGACCCGAGCTAGATATGCCAGATCTTTTTGCGACTCGACCTATTAGTTCTCACCCACCAATTTTGTCCATCCTTCATCTCATTGTCTCCGCTCTGATATGCCAGATGACACATACGTGCAAGTCCTCCTCCACCATATCACGGACTCCCGGCTGGCTATTCCAGCTACCAGTCATCTTGATTACAAATCCCCCCTTCTGGCCCTTTACAAGGCCTTGATTGAAACTGAACGCATTGACCTCATCGTCCGGAACAACTCCACCAACCTCGACACCCATGTGACTCTTATTGTAGGAGTCCTCCGACATATTCTGATCATTTACAGGGAGCCCTCGTCACCATGGGATACCAACTCCATTAAACATTTCGGAGAATTCCTGGCTAACATAAAACAGTATACATGAGAACTCGCTCTCGCTCAAGGGGTTCAACCACCTCCATACTCCTCTCACTCCACCCCGAGTGCCTCCTCTTCTCCCCTTGACCCAGCCATTGAGGCATCCCTGGCCCATACCGATGAGTGGCTCACAGGACTTGGTGTTCGATTGATCCTCCCTCCCAATCATCCTCGGTACTCTGAAGCGTGCTTTGAATGTCACCAGTTGGGTCATCATCGTGCCCAATGTCCCCAATACCAGTGTCCACTATGTCTCATATGGGCTTTGGGTCATGCTCAGGTCTGCTGTCCAAGCTGACCTCGCCCCCGTCCACCCCGTCACCCAACATTGTCCTCACCCTCGGGTTCTTCTGCGACTCAACAATCTTTCTCGGGTCATCCCTCACGATCAACCATTCGTTTTTCCACCCCTCGTCATCATCGCACTGTCTCCCCCATCTCTCCTCTTCCCGACAATGATGTTTCATGTCGACGACGTGTGGGATGATGTGGCATATGCAAACATCACCGGCTCTCCCAGTGCCTTTTCCCTTGATCTCTAGACTATCCCGCCGTGTGTGTGTCCCTCAAAACTGGCTCTCATTGGTGACTTGAGACGTACAAGGGGGGTAATGTTACGTTTTACTCTTTTTCTTATTCTTTTCAACATCTCTTAAACCTTCCTCAATGACTCTTTCACGGTAACCTACAGGTTCACCTTTCACTCGTCATCAAGATTACATACATTTCCTTCTCTCCGCTTCTTCAGCCTTCCAATGACTCACCTGACTGAGTCATACATAGCCTTCTTAATCTCCGCCCTTCAACAGGGTTCCTTTCGTTTCCATCGTATTCCATACTATTCATTCTATCTATCCTTTTCTGTCTTTTTCCCTTTCTCGTACATGGTCTGTGCTCCACATCTAGCACTATATAAACCCTCGTAGTATGACCATGTACTCTTAACTTTGAGCTCCACAATACTACGCTTAGTCTTGCCCAGCAAACTTGTCAACTTTGGTCCCTTAGTCCCTCAGTCCCAGCAAAGGTTCCTCCAAAGAGGCCTTCCCAAGTCCTAGTCCTAACCCCAGTCCTAGTTACCTTGCGGATACGTGCCAGCCTACCCAGCCCACACGTAACACCATGACTATACATGACCTGGAGTTCATACATTCATCAAAGATTACATCTCTTTTTGTACTACCTGCTCACTTACCAAAGTTCCTAGACATAAGCCATATGGTCTTCTCAAATAACTCCCCATTCCCAAACATCCTTCACATTTCATATCCATGGACTTCATAGAACAACTCCTTCTGTTCTCTGGCTTCTCCATAATCTTCATCATTGTTGACTGACTGTCAAA
>JBBPJJ010000940.1:0-12813 GCA_038088635.1 Veloboletus limbatus
TAGAACATCTATGGTTTCTCCTCAAGAAAAAGCTGGCAGAGTATCCAGAGCCAGCAAAAGGAATAACTGAACTTTGGGAGAGAGTACAAGCAGAGTGGGAGAAGATAGAGGTGGCAGAATGTCAAACATTGATTGAGAGCATGCCCAGGAGGGTTCAGGAGGTCATCAAAGCCAAAGGAGGATACACTTCATACTAGATTATGATAACCTTTATACCAGCAACAAAACTGTTGCAATGACATAACTGACTTAAATTGGCAATATCTTCACCACCATCAGAGTGAGGTCACATGACCCTGGGGGGCGATTTGTAGCCAAGGGTAAGTACTATATTACGTGTGACTAAACCTAAGCGACATTCCCACAGGTGCGTGCAGTGCGCTTCACACACTGCTTCAAGGTTAGTTATTGCAACGGTTTTGTTGGTCAGTGTACATGGCTATGACGTCGGGGCCACTGTCCAATGAGGGGGCAAGAGATCATCTTGACCCATGAGCCGCTGGTCGCCAAGATGGCGCTCTCCATCCTTGGCCACCAGGTGCTGTAGTTAGCACTGGTGAAGACCGGGATGATGTTGAAGTTGGAGGACGAGGTAGATGAAGACATCTAGGGTTAGGGCGATTAGTGCGATGAAACATCAAAGGTTCCAGAAGGAATGATGACAAGAGTTTGCCATAGGCACTCCCTGGTTGCAGCGTATAATGCACAGCCATCATCTTCATGCCGCATCGTGAACGACACTGGCATGTTGGCCTCATCCCCAAGCTCATTGTGCATCGTTTATAATGACGCAGCAAAAGCTTCAGGCAAGTCACTTAGCAGCTCCAGGTGCAGCGATTGCTCGTGCTCCCTTCGTGCTTAGCGGGGCTCATAACCTGTTTGACAACACAGAATGTGGAGGCGATTTGGTTACTCACATTGTTGAGGTGTTGAAGCTGAAAAGGTTTGAGGCAGATGATGGTTGTGGTTGTAGAACAAGTGTTATTAGAACTCAGACGTTGAGTTCGAATCTTATATAGTGACATGTGATGTATGATTATATAAGCTACTCTACGTAAAGAAATAGAATAGAAATAGAAGCGAAGGCAGCTATACGATAGCGCCTTCAACAGGCACCCTAAGGACCCCAAACCAAATCACCAACACAACCCACCAATCCACCCCCTAATTACCTCTCTCACCTACCTCTGAACCTCATATACTGACTAACAACCCCCTCCCAGACCACCGTGTCATTTCATACTCTCCCTGACACTGCTCATGCACCAGGCTTGTCAACTGCCCTGGGAAAAATGTCAAGCGCCCCCTGTTACATTTTACTCCTTTTTACTCCTTTTTTTAACTTTATCTCTTTGTTACTTTTCGCCTTGATGACTTCTTCACAGTAACCCATGGGTTCACCTTTCATTCATCATCAAGATTATGATTACTTTCCTTTGTTCCGATTCCTCGGCCTTCTGTAGCTAACTCACTAATTGAGTCATACATAGCCTCATTAATCTCCACCCTTTAACAGGGTTCTCTCCGTTTCCATCGTATTTCATATTGTTCTTCATCTTTATCCTTTCTAGCCTTCTTCCCTTTCTCATACATGGTCCGTGCTCCACAGTTAATTCTATATAAACCCTTGTAGTATGACCATGTACTCTTAACTTTGAGCTCTGCAATACTATGTTTAGCCTTGCCCAGCAAACTTGTTGACTTCGGTCCCCTAGTCCCTTAGTCCCAGCAAATGTTCCTCCAAAGAGGCCTTCCCACGTCCTAGTCCTAGCCCCAGTCCTAGTTATCTTGCGGATACGTGCAAGCCTACCCGGTACACACATAACAAAAGCTCAAAGTTACTCCTCTGCACAGCCACTACTATCATGAGCCATATCGTTCTTCACCCTGTCTTATAGTACGCCCAGAATGTCAAGAACAATCCCTTGACAACCACTCCCAGTTATTCCAGACTCGTCCGACAACGAAGAATCCTCTCCAGTAACCTCTGACCAAGATGAAGGCAATGAAGAAACTTCGCCTGTAATGCCTGTCCAACCTCCACCCCGACCCCTCGCTGCTATACCGCCATACGATATGGCTTCCTGACCCACAGAACTACGACTCAACGCCCCTCAGGAGTTCAACAGAACTTATTCCGAATATCCGGGATGGTTCAACAATGTCGTATTCTACCTCAGCACTAACTCAGAGATGTACAATACCGATGCCAAGCAGATCGCATTCGCTCTCTTGTATATGAACAAAGGATTGGCCAAAAGCTGGGCATCCACCTTCCATGTGAGCTGCGTACAAAACAATGGCACCCTCAACATGGGAACCTGGGCTTCGTTTACATCCAAACTCAATAGAGGATTTAAACACCACAACATTGTCAATCAGGCTATAGGATGGCTTTCTACTAGGAAGATGATCATGAGTAATGGTGTATTCGCCCCTTCTCTTAGCCTCTACACCACCAAATTCCAGACAAACACTGCATGTGCCGGTATTACCAACGACAATGTCTTGATCAGCTACTATTCCGCAGAAATTCCCTCAAGGCTGATGATGTGCATCATGACCATGGACCCAGTACCAGATTCTATTGATAAGTGGTACGAAAAAGTGGCCTCGTTCAGTGCTGCTTGGGAAAGGGTCAGGGAGATCAAAGCACATACCTCTAATACCTCCACTTCCACTTCACGCCTGTTCTCTTTTCCCCACAAAGATCCAAATGCTATAGAAGTTGACACCACTGTGATCACCAGACCACCCAAGCTCACACCTGAATCCCACAAAGAATGTCAAGAACGAGGGCTCTGCTTCAAGTGTCATCTCCCTGGTCACTTGGCCAACAAATGCAAAACCCGTTTTGTCAACATCAAAGCCACTTGTTACGTGTGGGCTTGGGTAAGCACGCACGTAGCCCTGGTGAGGTCTAGGACAAGGAAGACCTTGGCCGATACTGTCGATGGTGTATGCGAAGACGTAGGCTGCACACGTAGAGTGCCAGCCAAGGCATCATACATATAGCGGAGGGTAAGGGGCACGGACCATGTCAAGAAAGGAGAAAGAGAACAGCACCAGTCAAGGGCTGTGTGGAATGAGGACAGCACCAGTCATGGGCTGTGCAAAGGAAGGTTATAGAATATGAAGGAATTGGAGAGAAGGAATCAAAGAAGGAAAGCACAGGAAGTAGGCTGTGCGAGAAGAGAAGCCAAGGCTATGCATGTGGGAGCATAAGGCTAAGGGTATTCTATGAAAGGGAAGATCAAAGAAGTGACGAGAAGGGAAGGTGGACTCAATAGTGAGTCAGAGACAGGGGTGATGACTCATGTTGAGTGAGTCAATGGGAGCCAAGAAGGCGAGGACGGTATAGGAGGACTCGGGTTAGGCCGAGGGAATGCACGAGGAGGGAGCGAGGCATGCATGAGGCGGAGATCTAGAGACGGGGATCTAGGGATGACCATGAGGTCTGAGGGATCAAGGGAGGACCATGGATATGGTCCAGACACGAGGATAAGGGAAGGACAGAGGATAAGGTCTAAAGCAGAAATGAGGAAGACTCGAGTAAGCATGAGGAGAACTCGTGGTGTGAAAGGAAGCCACAGCAAGGCGATGCTAAGGGAAGCCTCGAGGTGAGCACGTGATGAACACGAGGCGTGCTTAAGGAACGAGTCGGAATGAGTGAAGGAAGGCTGTACTCAGCAGGTATAGCACAAGGAGCGCGAGGAGGATCCAAAGGAGTATGCCGAAGGCGACATTGTAGACTGAAGTTAGGGGTTCCCATAAAAGGAGTAAGAATAGGGGAAATCGTAACACAACTCCTTTGTAAGTCCATGGTCGACCTTGACCAAGAGAGAGTCGAAGCCAGCAGAGGGAGGGAGATCCATGATAAGATCACAGGAGATCTGTTGAAAGGGGCGTGTGCAAGAAGACTGAATGGGGGTGAGGGGGGGGAATGGAAGGATGAGTGTTCAATTTGGCCTGCTGACAAACAGCACAGCCATCTATGTATTGGCGCACAAAATGTGCGAGACTGGGCCACCAAAATTCGGCAGAGGAGAATTTGTCATGCCGAAGAACATCACCATTGGTTCGAATAGCCCTTTATGGCTAATGAAGGCAGCTTTCCATTGATGTCCATCCTTGATCCATACATTGTTATACCCCCAGCATACGTCGAACTTGGTGAAGACTTTGGCATCCTTGAGTTTATTGATGAGATCCAAGATGAGAGAAAGGGGGTATGCATCACAAACAGTGTGTTCGTTAAGGTAGTGATAGTCTTGGCATGGGCGAAGTCCTTCATTCTTCTTTTGGATGAAGAAGAAGGGAGATGCTTGGGGGGGAGTTCGATGGACGTATTTTTCCTGCTTTTAAATTCTCCTCGAGGAAGGACTCTGTCACCTTCTGTTCATCAGGAGTGAGTGGGTAGATTTTGCCAATTTTTGGCATGAAAGAGTTGGTGAGATTTATTTCGTGGTCATAAGGCCGAGATGGGGGAAGGTGGTCAGTGGCTTCTTTCGAGAAAACTCTTTATAAGCTGAGGGTAGTTGTACTTTGGGTTTCTCGGCTGCCATGGCTAGCTCAGTAGCAGTGGTGAGTTTTGCGATGTGGGGATCTCCTTGTGGGATGAGTTTGCTTCCTATATGAAGGATGCAATGGATGATACAGTTGTCATTTGCTCGAACGAGATACTGCTGTTCAGATTCATAGTCCAGATAATCGTACAGCCATGCTTCCTGTACCGAGTCGATGTGAACGTGGTTGGGAGGGGGATCTTCGCGTGGTTGATATCGTTGATATTTTGCTGACTCCTGATGAACATCATCATTGTGAAGAGCAACAAGTTCTTTGGATTGGTCAGTGTTTTCGTCTATGGAGAGGGTCTGTTTGGTCCAGTTGATCCGTGGGTTGATGGTCTTGAGCCAAGGGAGACCCAGGATGATGTTCTGATGTCCGCAGTTCATGACATAAAACATGACTTTGTGTGCAATCCCATTGATGTGGGAGAACAAGGTGGTGGTGAACTGTACTCCTCCCTTGAAGGTGGGTTCTTGGTTGAGGTTGGTTACATGGATGGGGGAAGAGAGACGGGAGGTGGGGAGATGATGTTTCTTGACAAAGTCCCAATCAATGCAGCAGACGTCTGTTCTGCTATCAACAAGGGCTTTTGTTTCGACGGTTTGTAATGTGTAGGAAGGGACAATGAGTTCAAGGAGAATAATCATTGATTCCTTTGTAGTCATGGATACTAGTACAGGGGCACATTGTAAACAAAGGGGAGTGGGTCACGTCGATCGAGACTCCCTAGTCAAAAATCCCTTTTTGGAATAGGGAACCCGACCTTCTTCATGGTCAGGGTGGTTTCTTCATCATCCACCTCAATCAAACTGGCCGTGGTTTCTTGGGTGCACTGTATGCGGGGATGAGGGTTGGTTTGGGGAACTTTTGGGAAGGTTCGGCATGTGTCTGCGGAATGTCCAGTTTTTCTGCAATGGAATCATCACTTCTCCTGGATGCAGCGTTTTCGTTCTTCTGGGGTGAGCTTGGGAGGGAATGGGGCAGTGACTGCATCTATGTCCATAGCATTAGGATCTCTAGCCAGGGTGGTGTGTTGCAGGGTGGAAAAGGGACAGAAGGTGGAGGAATGGTTGTGAATCTTGGCAAGATCCTGCACTCGTTCCCATTGGATTTGGAAATGAACCACCTTCTCGTACCACTGGTCTATTTTGGTTGATACAGTATCCATAGACATTATGCGGCGCATGAGGGATGGAGGGAGTCCAGCAGCGAAGTAGCTGATAAGGACTCTTTCGTCCTTGATTCCTGAGAGAATATCGTCATTGTGGAATTCTGTAACAAAAAGATTGAGCTTCTCTCCCCAGGTTTCTCCTTTTCCTTTTGGGGAGGAAACTCATTGAGTGCAGAGACGGTTGATAGCATTGTTCTGGGTGTCAACATGTTCAAATGTGACCTTGAATTCTTTGATGAAGTCCTGGAAGGTTCTGAAGGAGGATGCGGCTAATGCCTTTTGGCGGAAAGTGGCTGCCCAGGTGGCAGCGGTCCCTTCCTTCAAATGGGAGAGGGCGAAGGCAACTCTCTTTCCTTCAGAGTTGTATATGTCTTCATTCACCATGAGATAGGTGCAGATAGAGTCAAGCCAGGGAATGGCTTTTTCATATGAGCCAGTGAAAGAGTCTGGGGTGCTGAGACAAAGTTCCACTGGTTTGGAAGAGGTCATAGTGATCGGCCGGGGGGTGGTAATGAAAAGGTGGGTTGTCGTGCTACAAGGGTTGGGGATGGTGGAGTTTGGGTGTGAGGAATGCAAAGAGCACTTGAGAGATAATGTGATAATGCGGTCGCATCTTGGGTGGATTCCGCTGATGGAATGGGGAGGTCTTCTTCGTCATCGCAGAGAGCTAGTTGTCCTTGACTAGGTGATTGTGAGGACTCTGTATCTGTATTTCACTACACTTTTTTACTACACTTTTGATACACTTTTGGTATGCTTTAGTACACTTTTTAATACACTTCACTTTACATTTTAATACACTTTTGTTTGCTTTTTTGATCCACTTTACTATACTGTATTACCACACTTTTGATACACTTTTGTTCATTTTTTACTATACTTTTACTACACTTTTTTTACTATACTTTTGGTACACTTTACCACACTTTACCACACTTTTTGAGTATACTCTTGGTATACTTTGGTACACTCTAATTTTGTATCACTTCTTCCCCTTCTTCCATTTTTGTCTTTACTCACACTCTTTTCTCCATTTTTGTTATCATCTCCTCTATCTTGGCTCCTTCCTTTTATTTTATTTTTGTCAACAACCTTTTCCTCTTTGTCTATTTTTGTTATCACCCCCTCTCTCTTATTCTCTCATTTTTGTCAACACCTTCTTTCCCTTCTTCAATTTTTATCAACATCTTCTTTCCCTCCTCTCATTTTTATCAACAACCTGTTTTCCTTCTTTTATTTCTGAACACCCCCTTTCTTTCCTTCGATTTTTGTCAACACCTCCTCTCCCTCATCATTCCATATCACCCCCCTATTATCCCACATTATCCCGTATTATCCCATATTATCCCCCATTACCCTCTTTTTCTTTCTCTCTTTTCTATTACCTCCTCCGCATCTCCCTTTTCCCATTATCACCTCTTTCTCCCCATTACCTGGCCCTCCTTCCCCATCATCCCCTTCTTCTCTCCCCCTCCCCCAACTCTTTCTCCTCCTACCTCACCTTCCTCCCTCGTCCATCACCTCCATCACCTCTCCCCTCACCTCCATCATCTTCCCCCTCCTCCATCACCTCCTCCATCACCCCAATCATCACCTCCTCACCCCCCTCACCTCCATCACCTCCCCCATCATCCTCCATCACCCCCATCATCCTCCATCACCCCCTTCCCCTCCTTTATTATCACCCATCATCCCCTCCACCTTTTCCATCATCCTCCATCATCTTCCAATTGTTTCCATCATTCCCCAGTATTCTCCTTTCTTTTTCCATCTCCCTCCAGCAGCCTCCACCATCCTTCAGCATTCTCCAGTCTGTCAAACTCTGTCCTGAGCTAGGCTATACCATTGCAACTGGGCCCTTAACTATGGAAAAGTGATAGTTTGATGATGTAGTTCTAAGTCCTACCTGACTTGTTTGCCATGCCCAACAGCAAATCCACCAATTATTGTTAAGTAAATGCTGGTCACCCATGCCAATCCAACCAACCCATTTATGCTGAGCAAACATGCCCACAAGTTCATGAAAACATAACAACAACAATAATAACAACCAGCTTGCCATTCATAATCATGTGCTGACCCATTCTCCACCTTCTTAGACCTGTTCTTGACATCCTTATCATAGTGGAAAGCTACCATTGTTTCAACAGTAGTCATACTCTATACAGGCAAAGCTGAATTTATATGTAGTTGGAGGCATTAGTTTCTGTTGGAGACATACAGTATACAGATATAGCCATGCTTAGGTAAGCATGTGCATAATTAGAATTCTCATATGGTAGTTACACCCCAGCTGGTTCACCAACCACTGAGGTGTTTTGAAATCTAAGGTTCGAGCTAGAGTGATAGACATCTGCAAAAATGACATTTGCTACAGTGCGCTATATAGTGTATATAGTGGTTGTACCCCCTGTAGGCTTCCCCCGAATACCTAGGCTACATACAATGAGTGCAAAAACCCTTTCCATGTTGACAGTAAATATAGTAAATGATATGTACTGCTATATTGCATGGGAATTGCACTTAGCATTGGTGGATTCATAAATGGCACATACCATTGGCTATCAGAATTCTCCCTAGGTCATGTGATTCTAATCACAGGGTGTGAAGATATCACCATTTTAAAACACCAATGTCATGGAAAGGGTTTTTGAGCTTTTGAATTAACATGGTATTTAGTACTTGGTATAGCCCCATTTTGCTCTAAGCACTGCCTGAATCCTCCTAGGCATGCTCTCAATCAATTTTCTACACTTATCAACTGGTATCTTCTCCCATTCCACTTGAACTCTATTCCTTTTCATGCTCTGCAAGCCTTCTTTTGAGCCATCTCCAGAGATGTTCTATAGGATTGAAGTCAGGAGACTATGCAGGCCAACCCATAGTCCCAAATTCCTGTTCTTCTAGCCATTCCTTGACCTTCTTGCAGATATGCTTGGGATCATTGTCTTGCTGAAAAATCATATCAGGAGGATTAAGACCATAATACTCCAGAGTTTGACAGAGCTCATCCTTCAAAATCTGATGGTAAAGGTCCCTATCCATCCTACCATCAATCTTGGTGGCAAAGCCAATCCTTTCCCAGGTCATACAGCCCTACATCATCAAAGAACCTCCTCCAAATTTGAGGATTCCTTGTACCAGCCTATTACTAAGCCCTTCACCTGCCTTTTTCCATGCCCATTTATGCCCATCTGACCATAGGCAATTGATTTTGGTCTCATCAGACCATATCACCTTCTTCCAATCATCTATAGTCCAATCTTTATGGGCATATGCAAAGTCCAAGCGAGCCTTGTGATGTCTGGCAGAGAGAATAGGATGTTTGGACTTGTGTTACGATTGGCCCAGGTAGGGACAAGCATAGCCTTGTGAAATGAGTCTTGACAATGACGAGGATAAGATTGCTTTGATGACGAAGATGGTGTCGAGGACAAAGACTGCCTTGGGAAATCGGCGGGAGCTCAGAGGATGCCTTCTTTGTGAGACGAAGGCAAGATGTATTGGAATACAAGGTAATCCACAAGAAGGTCTAAGCTAAGGAAAAGGGAGAGAAGGGACGAGGGTTTATATACCTGAGTCATCGAAGGTTATGGAATCTTGTGGAATGTCTATGACTAAGTGAAGAAAAGCATAGAAGAGGAAAGGGAGCCAATGAGATAAAGAGCACGGATGATCCGTGCGGTAGAATCTGAAGGAACATCATTGAATGATGAGTAATACAGCAATGTCTTGTGACATCTAAATAAATGGAATAGGACTAGGCAAGAAAAGGAGAAGAAGGAAGGAAGAAAGTTTGTAATCTTTCAAATGAGGTTTGTCTAATGCCAAGTATATCTGTCGCCTGCTTTTCATCGAAAACAGTTGTGTATTGTTGAAATTTCATTATCACCAACCTGATCAGCATTCTCCTCAATTTCAGGGCCATGATAGTGTTCATGACCAGCTTGTCCAGGTAGGTCATCAATTTGTGAAGGCTGCAGACCACCTTTCTTCCACTTATTGTTGTTAATGTCTTCAGAGTCAGAACAGGGTTGAGTGGTAGCTCATGTTGCCACATAAGTTGCTGCTCGACAGCAAAAAGAATGTGCAATATGCTATTGGACCCCACTTGAACTGGGAAATCCTTGGCCACAATGGCCACAAACATGAGGAAGCTTTACTCTGGAGGCAGCTCATGGAATGAGAGCAAACACCCTTAAAGTGTTAACAGTTTCAAATGTGCAAGCCTCCACAAGCCCTGGTTTGCCATCTCTCCTGCGAGACCATGCAGTCTGTTTATTTTATTTTACTTCACTTTTATTTGTCTGTTGGTCCAACCCCATCTGGCATTACTAACTACATGTTTTTTAGTTCACCCCAGGTTGCAAGTCTATTTCTTTGTTGGTCCCTTTGTCCTTACAGCTGATGCTGTACAAGAGCATTGTCCCCCTTGTAACAGGTTTGCAAGCTAAGTCAACCATCAATGTGAAGGTATGTTCACACATTTGATATGTGACGCACTGACATCACCATTTTTAGGCTACATATGTTTCCCCCACATGCATGGATTGTCTCACCTGCCCAGTCCAAGTCTGCTGCTGTAGATAACCCCATGCCAGTGTGAAACAAATCTGCAATCTGTCATATCCCGAACTCCGCAACCCAACTCCGTTGCTCCACAACTCGGTTCCATCATTCCGTCCTCTTCCAAACTCCCAAGGTGCCCCACAACCCCATTCCGTTCCGCTCATTATGACGCTTCGTACCACATGACCTCTTGATTTTGATTGATGGCCTTTGACTTATGACATTCATTTCGTTTCACATCCATCAGACTTGGACATTGTTTGCAATCGTTCGCAACCATCTTTGATACCTGTCCATCATTTGATTCTATGATAGCCGCTCACTCATCTGACTTCCGTTTCATTCTCCGTTCCATTCCATCCCGCTCCGCAATTAGGTATATAAACCCATCAATAGTCGCTAGAGTACCTCAGTTCGAATATTGACTTAAGTTCAAGTCCTCCTCCCTTCTCTGATCTCTGTCTGAGCTCCTTCGCTCGCATCCGACCCTCACTCGACTTCGCTGCCAGTCAGTGTTAAGTCTTTCTGCTCCAATTCCGCAAATACCAGGACGAGAGTCTGACAAGGGTGCAGCGCTCCGTTCAAGTCACTGAAGCCGAAGTCCCAACAAGTCGTGCTACCCCGGAGTTGTCACCGGAGTAGCCGGAGTTGATTCCACCTGACTTTAACAGTATATTCGAACTCACCTTGTCATTGATTCTCACTATGGCTACTCATACTACCAGATCTCGTTCTCGCGCTGAAGGCATGATCTGACCTCCGTCTCCTTGTTACAATGTGCTCTCTTCCACTTTTGGAAGCAGCTGACGTGGTCCTGGCACTGTCAGCCAATTCCACAGCTTTTCAGCATGCCACACACCAATCCAGTCTATCTCTGCCACTCAGCCACCTCTGCCGCCGTCCCCAACGCCTGGTGCACACAACACTGAGCTCGAGGGAGACTCTCAGAAAGACTCACTCACCTCATGGGCACCATCAATCCGCATTCCGACACCTCCGCTTCCTCTGTTACCTCCATTACCTCCTCCCGATGACGACCCCAGAGATGACTCTTCTGACCATGGCTCCGACGCTCACGGAGAAGACTCCAACTCTGACCATCATGATCATGATCATGACCATGAGCATATCCCCCGTAACACCCTCTTGCAGCTAGCCAGTGCTATTGGCAAGCTTGCACGTTCTTCCACTTGTCGCTTCATCTCCGAACCTTCGCAGTGCACCAAAGTCTGAGAACCGGATCAGTTTGATAGGACGGACCCCCGCAAACTCTGCGTTTTCTTGGTTCAATGCGAACTTAACTTCCAGGACCACCCTAAAGCTTTTAATAATGAGCGTGCTAAAGTTACCTTTGTGCAGTTGTACCTGAAGGGCATGGCACTGGAATGGTTTGAACCCGACCTTCTTCAGATGGAAGACCCCTTACTCCGTCCATTGTGGATGGAAGATTACAAGGAGTTCGTTTTGGAACTCCAGACCAATTTCAGACTGCACGATCCTGTCGGGGACGCGGAACATTAGCTTGATCATCCGAATATGAAGGATGGTCAGCACATCAACAAGTACATCATCGAGTTTAACAGAATTGCATCGCAAGTCCGCGGATATGGAGAGGGGGCACTCCACCACCATTTCTATAACGGACTCCCCGACCGCATCAAAGATGAGGTATCCTGTGTTGGGAAGCCCTCGACTCTCGTCGACCTCTGTCAGCTCGCACAGGCCATTGATGCCCGCTATTGGGAACGCAAGTCAGAACTATCCCGACAAACAAAGCCCTCCACCACCCCAACATCTTCCGCTAAAACTACTTCCAACAAACCCTCCATCTTCACATCTAACTCTGGCAGTTCCAAGAAGTCGAAAGATTCCAAAGGAAAGGCTACCACCACTTCTGCTTCCTCCAAATCCGATGACTTCAAGTCAAAGCTTGGAAAAGACGGCAAACTTACCGCTGCCGAACGAAAGTACCGCTTCGACAACAAGCTCTGCATGTTTTGTGGTGGCTCTGGTCATATGGCTATCGACTGTCTGAAAGCCACTTCCCATGCAGCTAAAGCCCGTGCCGCCTCCGCAGCTGTGGTGGTTATCCTGGAGGTTTTGTCTCCCACAGAGACGAAAAAATAGATAGCGACCTCTCAGACTCTGCATGGACTGAAGGTCGCGTTGACTCTCCCAGTGCTTTTCCGGAGATCCGTCTCAACATGTCCACTCTCTTAGATCCTCGATCTTTTATGCCTTTTGTTTCATTATCCACTTACGGCATCTCTTCGCTTTCTGCGTTGTTAGATTCAGGTTCTTCCGATTGTTTTGTAGATTCATCTTTTGTTACTCAGAACAATCTTGTTACATATTCCGTCTCACCACTCCTACTCCATCTATTTGATGGCACTTCGAATTTTACGATTACTCAGGCCCTTGATCTTCTGATTCAATTTTCGACCGGTGATATCACTCCAATGACGTTTTACGTTACTCCGTTAGATGGTTCTTGCTCACTTGTT
>JBBPJJ010000941.1:0-12812 GCA_038088635.1 Veloboletus limbatus
TGCTGAAGCCCAACTTGACAATGTGGTCAACAATGCCAAGGACACTCAACTGCTTGGATGGTTCAAGGCCAATGCAGATCCTGATCTTATCGATGCTGGAGCACACAACCATCTCTATCAGGACTTTTGTCATATCCCGAACTCTGCAATCTCTTCAGAATGACCCGACATTGGGACACTTTTTTGAGCCACTGTATATGAAATTGGTGGATTGTGTGTTTTTGTGGAATTCACACTTGCAAAAAACCACTGCCCTGTTGTCCACCGAGGCAGAATACATGGCTCTAAGCAATTGTACTTGCCAAGCTGTCTGGATCTGCCAGATAATGACAGAACTTGGTTTCAACCTTGGTCCAATTTCCATCTGTGGTAACAATCAAGGGCCACTGTTTATAGTGCAAAACCCTGTTACTGAGAAATGGTTGAAACACATCCAGATCTGATATCATTTTGTGCGGGACACAGTAATGAATACCAAGGATGTTGAGCTTCTCTATATCCCCAGAACTGACAATCCCCCAGATATTTTCACCAAGAACCTCATTCGCATCATGTTTGAGAAATTCTGCTCTTTAACTTGGCCTTGTTTTTTCCAACAGCACTTAAATCTCCTATGTTCTCTTCTTTCGGTGCTTACTCTACTATATACACCAAGCAAGGGGGAGTGTTGAAAACGTATTGTACTTTACCTTACCCCTATCATATGCCTAGTAATGAGATACCTGCTTGTACACTATATAAGCAGTGTTTGAGTACAAATACTATTTAGCTGACTTACAATCACTCTTGACTTCAAACTGTCACCATCTTCCAAGGTATGTAAGATCTGTCTGCATCGCTCTTCCTATCTCCCTGTAAAGGGAGAATGCCATTGCAACACTCGCAACCACAAAAATCCAAACTGATTTTGTATATCCCATTAGTGTCGATCATGACAAAGTCATGACCAGAAGCTGGTCTTTGATTGTAGCAACATGTACCTGGGGGGTGACCCAGTTGGATACAAAGTCCCAATGACTCGAGGGTGACATGCTGGAAATATATATTCACTGTTCCATTCCTGCCATGAAGCATCAGCAGCGGGAAAGGCCAGATAGATCATACATACCTCAATTCTATGAACTGGATTGCTCACATGACACAAAAGCAGACATTCAAAGCAGGTCAGATGGGTTCCGAAGCAATCTTCACATTGGTAACATGGGGCTGCTTTACTACTGCAATCACAAGCTTCATCATTATTGTTTCCTCACCCTTTGAGTCAGATAAATTCATCCAGGAATGACACGTGCTCTGGGAGCCACTGATGAAGTGGGTGGACCTGTTGGTTGTTGACAACCAGCCAAAGTCAATACAGACCGATAAGTCTCAGAATAAATTATAGTTACATACTGATTGCTTTTTTGTTGTGTTCAAAGCATTGAGGTCATGGTCAAGGGCCATAAGCTCCATTGATATATCAAAGGGTTGTTCAGCTTCGGCCTCCTGCCTGCTCTCATATGATAGTTCATGGGTTGTGGTTGCTTCAGTGACGTTGATTGATTGGGTCTCCAGGAATCCTGAAGTGACAGAGATAATGGCATCCTTCTGGGCTTGGTAAACCATATGCCTTTCATACTCTACCCCTCCACTGTCAAACTTTGCGATGTGAGGTTTCTTGGATGGTCCGTGGGCCATAGTGCACAAAGATGAACTGATGTGAAAGCACAATTTTGGGTTCAATGTGGGAACCTGCATCTGGTAGTTTATATAGAATCGCAGTCAGAGCATGCAATGATACATCTCACCAAGTCTATTGTGTCTGTCTGCTCAACAGGTGAGACTCGTTCCATTCCGCTGTGTGCTTAATCTGATCCAAATGATCAAGTAGGCTTATAATCAGGTCAAAATGATGTGCCCTCAGATACATATGATGCACGCCCAATGCCCCTTTTCCCTTCATGAACCTCAGATGGCATGGGTTGTAAACCGCTTTTACAATGACGAGAGGTCGCCAGTTAGGACACAGGTTTTCCTACTTGTGCCTTTGGGTGTGGCATTGGATTATAGTCAGCAGCAGGTCATAGCACAGAAGCAGACTCAGCTTCACCACATGAGTCACATGTCACATCTGACATGTGACACTAACATCACAACTCACCCTATATAGTATCTCCAGTGCCTTTGGTGGTAGATTCACTATGGCTGGTGCCAGTTTGACATTAACTTTGCTGTGGAGACTGGATTGGAAACCTCCAATAGCTGATGCTCATGTTCATCACAGTAGGGTCCACACATTTTAGTAATTCTCTTGGTAATTCTTGTTTGCCACCACTATGCATTGTCATGTCTACACCACAAATTAGAAGAGCCCTAGGTAACATGGTGACCATACGGGTTTGGCTACATTACTACCATGAGACACCAAGGGACTGGTAGCACAACACACCCTGGCTTCGCATGTCAGCGATATCCAAATCCTCCATCACAGGTAACAAAAGATCTTCTATTACCTCCATCACAGTTCAGATGCACGTCCGCACTGAGGTGAAGTCCACCAAGTCCTTTGGATCGTTGGAGTTGGTAGACACCAGTGCCACCTCTACCTCACCCATGGCTGTATGTATCATATTGATACAACTATAGCACCTAGTAACAATGTAATCCAAAGAGAGAGATTCCATCAGGGAATGAAGAGATGGGCCAATGAGACTTTCTAGTGAACATTCTGTAGACAATCGCATTGGTGGACTGGTAGACCTTCTGGATGAAATGAAGTCAATACCAATGGTATGAAGACACAAGAGAAAATGTAGAACATGCTTGGTTGGTTGTCTTGTCACTTCAATGCCAATGCTTGCCTCAAGTCACTTGTGTCAGGCCTTTGCACTAATTTTGTGGCGATGACTCAACAGCAACATCAGTATAGTTGGGATTGCTTTTAACCAGCATTGACTCACAGATTATAGTACTCAGTGCATGAAGCACCAGCTGCTGCCTGTCTTTCCTGTGCTGTCTGGTATAGCTTAGGACATGGCATGATTGATACTAACCGCCATGAGGCTTACCTCTTTGCACTGTGTGATAGGAGATTTATCGTGGGCTCAGCACATTATTAATAATAGTTGGGATTGCTTTTGACTAGCATTGACTCACAGATCTAGTGCATGAAGTCTGAGCTGTCCATTAGCTGGATAGAAATGTTATGTATAACAAGGCCACATTTCAGACCTCTGAGATCATATGTCAGTGTGATAGGAGATTTACTGACACCTATTAGTAATCCTATCCATTGGACTAACTGGCCTAATGTTTCAAATTGAACCAAAATCGAAATGTGACTGTCTGACATAGGGCAGCAATGGTTTCATATAATCCCCCATTGTTCAATTTCAAAACTCTACACTTATTCAGGCAGGTACTCTACCAAACCATTGTCTATGGCTTCTAGCATTATCTGTCCTGCATCCTCAAGTGACAAGACTTTAATGTACACTGCTCCTTTGACGTGCAAAACATGAGGTGCAGCAGTAGTCCTAGGAAATGGGGTCAGTACCTCTATGGTGTAGGTGAGCAGCACTTACCATAGGGAAAACACACCAATCACAACACCATGTGTCACCACATAGAATGATCCGTGTGAATTTGTAAGGGGTAGAATGAAGGTGAAGCCTTGATACTTGACAGTGTCATGTCATTGGGGGACACACTTGTTAGGATGCATGGTTGCAACACAAGAGAGAGAAGCCAGTGATGGTAGCTCTGGTTTGCTGTTATCTAGGTAATGTAACATAAGTGGCCACTATCTTGGTTTCAATTGCATTTACCTGGATGTGTCGTTCTTCCTGCTTCATATTCAGTAAGTAGGAGATAAGCTTGGCCTTGCACAGTGTTGCATAACCAAACAGTGTCATCCTGTGACAAGTTCAAGCTCAACAGCACATTGTGCCACACTGTATGTGATATCAGTTTCTGATATGCTAAAACCATAATAACTACTTGCAGACAAGGTTGGTGGTGCTTAGACCAATTGTTCGAGAGTTTTCATGCGTGTGGCGGGCTGGTTGAGCGTTGGGGTTAGACATTGGCATCAGGGTTCATGGTAGATGATGGAGAAATCTAGAATGTGGCTTATTTAAATGTAGTTCAGCCACCAACTCAACTAAATGCAATTCTTGGTGGAACATTCAGGGAAAGCCCCCCTCGTCCATGTTTGATGGCTTCCATCTTTGTTGAATGTGGACAATGCCATCACATTTAACTGGGCTTCTAAAGTCAAGGTTTTGACAGGAATGGAGGTTAGCACGCACCTATCAATCCAAGTCTGGTATTTGCACTTTCAGTCTTCTCAGGATTCTTGAGCTGCTAGAACTCCATTGCAAAACTCTCCTAACAAGATTTTCTCTCCCAGATAATGTGTTTCTCTTCCAACCTACAAATTTCTCTCCCACTACCTGTCAGGCAACCATGTCAGATGTCACCACACTCATGGGCAAGTGCCAAGCAGGATATGTTCTTGCAGGAATTCTATTCTGACTTTGTGTAATGTCAGGCAAAAAAAGACTATAGTGGTTTTTGGCCACTGTTCTATGAATGGTGGTTTGCCAAGTTTCCAGAGTGCGCTGTCATATTCCCTGATATTTCTAGGGATGTTGAGCTCTCAGAGGAGCAGAAAAACGGGCTAGCTGAGGTGGTGAATACTTGTAAGGAGGTATGTACCAAAATGCATGTCGATTATAGTGGCATATTGATAAGTTGGCTGAAGCAATTGCGTAACAAGCTCTGAAACAAGTGGGGAACCAGCAGGAAGGCTCACCTGGAAAAGGACGTGGACACTAAGTCAGCTATGACCCTTATCTCTGAGATAATGCAATCTGTGAATGCTCATATGTGAAACCCACAGAAAATAGAGGCATACCTGAACCTTCACTATGAAGATAAGATTAGGCCTTCACTCAGTGGAGCAAGCAACATACAAAAGAAAGATGTTATGGTGGCAGCAGCCTTGAATGGGCAAAAGACAACCATGCTTCCTCCCAAGTTGTCCATCATCATGAACAAAGTGCATGAGATGTTTAGGAACGAGTCGCCAGAGGTCAAGGCTAAGGTAGATGAACGTTGAAATAAGATGGTTTCTGTAAGAGAGCTGGAGAAGGAAGAATGTAAGCAAGAATCAATGAAAGATATGCAATAGTGAGTCATAATGGATGAAGTCATGCTCAGAGCTTACATGATAGACAATTACATTGACAAGCTAACCTCCACAGTGGGACAGTTCTTGACCGAGTTGCAGGGTTTGACAGACTGGTTGTTCACTGTTCTGATGGATGGGCCCTCGCCAGAAAAGTTGAGGCATGCAGTATCCATATCAGTGTCATGGACCTTGGGCATACCTTTGACAAGGTTTATCCAAAATTTAACAACAGTATCATGTGATCATAAAGGGATTTCCTGCAGTGCATAGCCAGTAAGTTATCAGTATGGGTGAATAATGGGTTAGAACTGACAGAAAGCTCAGCATCATCCAGCACAAAGGTCAAAACTGCTATCCAGACACTGTCGACCGCGGAGTTTGAATCCACTGAATCAGTGCACATGGATGGCACCCTGGACTGCCAGTTGCTCAATATCGCGCAATTTCCCTTCCTCACTCAAGATACCGAAGGATGGAGCAGTCTGTGCTGGCTTCACAAGCACAGCCTCTCTAGCTGATTAATTCAGGAGAGATGGTGTCAGTGCATGTGGATGGCCTAGAGTCGGCTGGCACTGCTGTGGTGGCACCTTGCCGGCTTGATAATCCAAGGGAGAGGTGGCCCAACATCTTCATGAATGACAGCGATGACTTTAATTATGACTTTGGCACTCAAGCAGCTTGTGATAGCCTGGACCACTTCTTAGTGAAGTACTCAGACCAGCCGCTGTTTCCCAACCTTGTGAGTGCTTCGATGAACCCGCCCTCATGGCCATCACCCATGGTTGCCGATGGAACATCTACAGCACACCTTCAGGCCACCTGTTACGATCGACCCGGGTAGGAACGAGCGTAGCCCTTGAACGCTGGACGTCGAGGTCGAGGAGATGGGGAGACCATTTGTGGACAACGGGGAACCAGGCAAGGTCAAGGATAAAGCAGTAGATTGCTAGGTGCACGAGAGCACAAGACTAAGAACTAGGGAATGTCCAGAGTATAACCCAAGGGAAGACTAAGCTAAGGAACTACGACTATGAGGGATGGGTTTATATAGGAAACCCAGAGATGCTCTAGGGCAGGCATAGAATGTCTATGAGTCAGCGATGGAATGTGATAGAACAATGAAGAAGCGAAGAAGCTAGACTCATGGCAAAGGCGAGGCAAGATGACTCAGAGATAAGAGATAAAGACTAAGCAAGAATGACTAAAGATAAGCAGTGAGTCATGTGCTAAAGATAGCGAGATCTGTTGGAGATCTGCCGATGACAGGGATAGGGGCAAGGCGAGGAAAGGATGAGAAGAAAAGGGAGGAATCGTAACACCACCCTCGCTGTCCCACAAACCCAGCTGGTCCAGCCCATGACAGGCTCTTTGAATACTTCTATGGTACTGGTGGCCACACAACTTCTAGCTTGTCAGATGACCCCTTCCCTTATGACCCTTGTGCAGTCTCATCCAACATCCATTCAAGTTGTGCAGAGTCAGTTGAGCACTCTCGAGCCTGGTCACCTACCTCAAACTACGCCTTCTACCTCATGCCAACAGACCCAACCAAATGAGGCTTATACTGTCGGCCAGCCCCAGACAATCACCCTGCTCATTGCCCTGCCCATTTCTCCACCTATCGTTCTGTCCATCTCCCCACCTACTGTGGAATTTTCTTTGGTTACTAATGTCATACAGGCTCAGCTGAGTGACCCCAGCACAATTCAGTCAGCTCAAATGATACCATACATGATGCAGTGATAGCCACAAGTTCCTTGTTTAACCTCAACAAACTCCTGCTGGACCGACCAATACGCAGTCTCAGACTGAAGTCCCATGCCAAATGCTCGCAAGCTCTCCCACAAAACTGACTGGCATGCAGTCGCAGCCCGAAGTTCCATGTTCAACCCCAATGAATGCACACACTCTCACTGAATCAGGAGCAAAATGTGCACAAAAGCCATCCCAACACAACCAACAAGCAAATTCCATTGGAACTGGACCCAGTGCTCTCAAAAAACGGTCAGCAGTGAGCAGTAGTGTAAAAGCTCTGGTGTTACGTGTGGGCTTGGGTAAGCTCGCACGTAGCCCTGGTGAGGTCTAGGACAAGGGGGTCCTTGGCCGATGCCGTCGATGGTGTACGCGGAGACGTAGGCTGCACATGGATAGTGCCAGCCAAGGGAATCGTATACCGGGTCGAGCGCGGAATCAGCAAAGGGAGCTTGGGATTGCAGGGAGTACAAGGACTAGGGGTAGATCTAGGGAACTAGGTGGAAGCCTAGGGACTAGGGTCTAGGGGAAAGTCCAGGGAGATCAAGAATAGAGAACATGGTTCGTGCTACTAGGGTTTATATAGCGTAGAGTAAGGGGCACGGACCATGTCAAGAAAGGAGAAAGAGAACAGCACCAGTCAAGGGCTGTGTGGAATGAGGACAGCACCGGTCATGGGCTGTGCAAAGGAAGGTCATGGAATACGAGGGAAACGGAGAGAAGAGACTAAGAAAGGAAAGCACAGGAAGTAGGCTGTGCGAGAAGAGAAGCCGAGGCTATGTGCATGAGAGCATAGGGCTAAGGGTATTCTATGAAAGGAAGGGAAGATCAAAGAAGCGAAGAGAAAAGGAGGCGGACTCAATGATGAGTCAGAGACAGGGGTGATGACTCATGTTGAGTGAGTCAATGGGAGCCGGGAAGGCGAGGTCGGTATAGGAGGGCTCGGGTTAGGCCAAGGGAATGCACGAGGAGGGAACGAGGCATGCATGAGGCGGAGGTCGAGAGATGGGGATCTGGGGATGACCATGAGGTCCAAGGGAATCGAGGAAGGACCATGGATATGGTCCGGACACGAGGACAAGGGGAGGATCGAGGATAAGGTCCGGAGCGGGAATAAGGATGACTCGAGTAAGCACAAGGGGAACTCGTGGTGTGAGGCTGTGAAAGGAAGTCGCAGCAAGGCAGTGCTGGAATGGAAGCCGCAGCAAGGCGATGCTAAAGGGAAGCCTCAAGGTGAGCATGTGATGATCACGAGGCGTGCTTAAGGAATGAGTCGGAATGAACAGAGGAAGGCTGTACTCAGTGGATACAGCACAAGGAGCGCAAGGAGGATCCAAAGGAGTATGCCGAGGGTGACGTTGTAGACCGAAGTTAGGGGTTCCCGTAAAAGGAGTAAGAATAGGGGAAATCGTAACATCTGGCTGACAAGTACGTGGTTGATTTTGTCCCTCGAGATATTACTAACATCAACACTAGGAAAAAGAACACAAAATGATTGTCTATCTGGTCTTGAAGAGCAGTATGTCATATTTTGAACCAGTACTGTAATGTACGAGTCTTGGTTGCAATACATTTATTAGTGACTTGTACATGAATCATCACCTTGGAGTGATGACAGAGTTAGAGATGTCGAGTGTAAGTGATGTACCGATAAGTGCAGGTACTATGATATATCAGCCCATATCCAGGGCTGACATTGTGATTGGCTGGATGAGTGTATCAATAAGCACAGCTAGAGAACATATAAACTTACTATAATATATCAGCCCATACCCAGGGCTGACATTGTGATTGGCTGGAAAAGACTGTCTATAAGTGAGGTGATGTATCGTCAAGTTCAGGCAGAGAGCCTATGAGCTTACTGTGATGTATCAGCTCATGTCCAGGGGTGGTATCATGATTTGGACATGATGATCTACAAGGACATGTCATATATCTCTGAAGTCGATAATAATGAAGTCTAGCTTGCTAGGCTAGCAGTAAGTGATGTACCAGTAACCCAGGTAGAGAATGTATGGGCCTACCATGATATAACTGATATCATGATTGGCTGGATGAGATATGATGTATCACTAAGGTCAATAATGAAGCCTAGATTGCTCAGTTAGCAATGGGTGGTGCATCAGTAAGCCTGGCTGGAGAACGTATGAACTTACCATGATATAACAGCCCTTGTCCAGGGCCAGTATTGTGATTCACAGGTGATGTATCATTGAGGTCAATAATGATGCCTGGATTGTTGGGCTACCAATGAGTGATGTATCAGTAAGTCCAGGTAGAGAGCTTATGAGCTTACCATGATATATCAGCCCATGTCCAGTATCCGTATCACGATTTTCAGGTGATATATCACTCAGGTCAATAACAATGCCTGGATTGCTGGGCTATCGATGAGTAATGTATCAGTAAGTCCAAGTAGAGAGCATAGGAGCTTACTGTGATATATCAGCCCATGTCCAGGACTGACATCACAATTGGCCGTGACAATCTACAAGCACAGGTGATGTATCATTAAGTCCAGATAGAGTATGCATAAGTTTACTATGATATATCAGCCAACATTAGTGTTGTTGCAGCTCAGCTTTGGGATTTTTTATCTCATCTTCTACTTGGTTAATATACATGTTGTCAATTTAATAATGCAATTTTTAGGTGTTGTTGTTGGAGGAAATCTTTTTGACTAACATTGATCTGACCATTTTTGAGATATTTGAAAAAAGCTATTGTCACAAAAGGTGAGCCAAATTACAAGCTAGGGCAATATCTTGACAATGGTCAGATTACTAGATTAGGGTGTCTTGAACAAATTCATAAAGGCCATTTCAAACTATATTTCATACACTGATGACATATCTCAATACTGCACAATAAACTCACTAAATGGAATAAGCTGAAAAATACAAAAGCTGAGCTGCAACAACACTAGCCAACGTCCAGGGCCAATATGATTGCAATTGGCTAGATAAGACTGTCTATGAGTGCAGGTGATGTATCAAAAGGCCCAGGTAGAGAATGTACAAGCATATTGTGATATATCAGCCCTAGACATGAGCTGATATCCCGATTGGCTGGACAAGACCACAATAGCAATACCTGGCATGTTGGGCTACCAATGAGTGATGTATCAGTAAGTCCAAGTAGAGTGCATATAAGCTTACCATGCATGATATACATATTAGCCTAACATGGCATTGCAATTGGCTGAATGCGACCATCTACGAGTGCAGGTGATGTATCACTGTGGATAACAAAGCCTGGATCACAATGAGTGATGTATCAGCCCATATCCAAGGTCGGTATTACAATTGGCTAGATGAGACCATCTACAAGCGCATGTGATGTATCACTGTGGATAACGAAGCCTGGATCACAGTGAGTGATGTATCAGTAAGTCCAAGTAAAGTGCATATAATCTTACCATGATATATCAGCCCATATCTGTTGAAAACGTACTGTACTCTTGTCTGATGCTTAGTTATAAGCTTACTAAGATACCTGCCTGTACACTATACACATAAGCAGGAGCTGAGTACGAATAACATTAGCTGACTTACAATCACTCTTGACCTTAAACCGTCACCATCTTCCAAAGTATGTAAGATCTGTCTGCATCGCTCTTCCCATCTCCCTGTAAAGGGAGAATGCCATGGCAACAGGTTATGAGCCCTGCTTGCCATCTGAAAAGATGTGCGATGAAGCTTACCTGGAATGCAATCAGTGATGAGGACAAAACAGAAACTCTCTCCTCTGAGGTCAATGACCACTCTGTCCTGAACAAGGTGAGCACCAGATGATGCAGAAATGCTCTCTGTCATGGTCACCAAGACAATGGGACAGGAGGAGACTATGTTCCTCCAGTTTCCTGGCTTTGGAATATTGATCAGCGATGTGGCTATCCCACTCCCCTCACTCTACCCTTTCTGACTGAGCTAACATGTTCTATTCAAGAAAAAACCACCATGTCCTTTTCCATCAAGGATCTCCCTGTCCTCACTGGCTCCAACTACAAATGTGAGCACAGCAAATGGAGGCTTACCTCCATTTCGCAGGTGTGTGGCAAAAAATGACCCGTTCTCACCCCCAGATCCCCACTGCTGTCAACGCGGAAGGACAGTGCATCGCTGTCACCCTCACTCCTGCCAAACAGAAGACCTTCAATGAAAAACATCTCGCTTGGGATAAGAACAATCAAAATGTGCTTGGGGCAATCCGCCTCAAGCTCAACCAATACCTCACCAACCGCTTCACGGACTGCGGGACTGCAAAGTCCCTGTGGAATGTGCTCAAGGAGGCCTGTGATACGCCCTCACTCACCTCTGCCTATGCAGAGTTCAAGGCTTTCATGGGATTTTTGTACCTTGACACCAACCACCCGGCACAGGTCTTTTCTAAGGTCAATGCCCATTTCATGCTGCTGAAGCAGCTTGACTATGTCATCCCTGATAGGATTCAGGCGATGATCATCCTGTCCAAACTCCCACACTATGCGGACTTTGCAACCCAGATGCTCAATGCTGGCATTGTCAGGTCGAACTCTGGCTCCACCCCCTCCATCCCCACTGTCAAGCATATTGAGTGGATGATGATCACCATAAGCCGGCCAGCCGCTCCCAGCTCTCTGCCTCTGCTGCACACAAGATGGGACCCGTAAAGCGCAATGGGGCTGATCCCTCCTTCCAACAGCAACAATAGCAGCAGCTAGTTGCTGGCCCTTCCAGATGCGGCTCTGGTTCCAAGCCTTCGCACAAGGAACGTGTTACAATTTGTCCCTTATCTTCTTTGTTTATCGTTCATCCTGACGACTCTTCCACAGTAACCTGTGGGTTCACCTATCTTTGTCATCAGGATTATGTATGCTTTCCTTCTTTCCATTTTCTTGACCTTCCATTTCTGACTCATCAACTGAGTCATACATAGCCTCCTTATTTCCACCCATCAACTGGGTTCCCTTCTATTCTTCCTGCTTCTCTCGCATTCTTTGCTATTCTTTATGCTTCCTTTGCATAGCCTTATTCCCTGACTCATCCTGAGTCATCAATAACCCTTTGCCCTTTGTTCTCCTAACACTTGTTTCCTCTTTTGTCTTGGTCTGTGCCCACTTCCCATAGGTATATAAATCCCAGTAGCACAACCCTTGTACCTTGGCTTTGAGCTCCGCAATTCTCGCCTAGCCTTTATCTTGTGACCTTGTTGGCTCCAAGCCTCCTTGTCCTAGTCAAGCAAGGCCATTATTGTGCCTTTCTAGTCCTCATCCCAGCAAGGCCTACTTAGTGCCCTTCAAGTCCATGTCCTTCCTCGTCCTCCTTGTGGCTACGTGCAAACCTACCTGGTCCACACGTAACAAAAGCTCAAAGCTATACTCTGCATGGCCATTACTATTGTGAGCCATATCTTCTTTTACCCTGTCTTCCAGAACTGCTGGTGCATCAAGGAGAACCACTCGACAACCTCCTCCAGTTATCCCAGACTCCTCGAACAATGAGGAAACCACCATCTTGCCCACAACCCCAGTACAACCCCCAGCAACCATGACTACCAAACCCACCGAGTTACATCTCAACACCCCTCAAGAATTTGATGGCTCCTATACAGAGTATCCTGGGTGGTTCAACATCATCATCTTTTACCTCTCCACCAATGCCGAGATCTATAACATGGAAGCTACAGTGACTCCAAAAAGCGTTACAATAACTAACCCCAAACCAGGGCGTGAAGCGCCCCACAACCACCCGTGGGAATATCGCTTCGCTTTGGTGAGAACAAACAAAGTACAAACCCTTGGCTACAAATCGGTCCCTGGGTCATGTGATGTGGCCTAGGGGTTGCAAAGATATGACTGTTTTAAAACAGGAACACCATTGTAACAGTTTTTGGACTTTTGTAATAC
>JBBPJJ010000943.1:0-12808 GCA_038088635.1 Veloboletus limbatus
TTCCGCGCTCGACCCGGTATACGATCCCTTGGCTGGCATTCTACGTGCGCAGCCTACGTTTTCGCGTACACCATCGACGGCATCGGCCAAGGCTCCCCTTGTCCTAGACCTCACCAGGGCTACGTGCAAGCTTACCCAAGCCCACATGTAACACTACGGTCCAGGAGATCGTCTCATCCGTGACTCTCGCGTGGGAGTCAAAGAACATGGGAGGAAAAGGTAAGGCGCCAGAGCAGGCGCAAAAGATATCTGCCGTGAAGCGAAAGGGCAGTAACCCATCCTTCCAAAATCAGCAGCAACAACCCCCTGCAGCGCTCCAGCAGCAGCAGCAAGGGAGTAGCGCTGATGCTGAGAAGAAAAAGATGAAGCGTGGCAAGTGGGGTGGCAAGCAACAACGCGAGAAGCGAAATGCCCTCCAGTTCGTTGAGCAAGGCTCCGAACATGGAAGCGGCAATTACTTCGCCTCCACCGCCATAGTGCCCCTCGCTCCCGCTGTCCTTACCCCTGCCGTCGTAGATCCTCGTGCGAGCGCTCATCGCAATGCTCAACAATATCAAGGACAGGGAGGTCCTGCTGCTTTTGCGCAAACCAAGGAAGCTTTTGCGTTCGCGCATCAGCTAAACATCCATCCCTTCTGTGAGACCATACGGTCTATCGACGCGGCACTCCCGCTCCTCCAACGGCTGGACTATACATCGCCTCCATCTTCACCATCTCCCAGTCCGTCCACTTCTGCTGCTGCGACGCCGCTAGTCGCTCTTCCTCCATCGGCACCCGTCGTGCCTTCCGCCCCCTCTCCTCCTCTCTCACCAGTGCAGTATAACTGCGCCTTCTCCCTCGAAGACCTTGATGAACCGGATTGTCCATCCAAGCGCTCTAAGCGCTAGGTCAGCCATATAGCTGACTCTTGGGACTCAGACGACATCGTCGACCTTTACGGGTCCAAAGTCGATACGTTCATGGAAGAAAGGTTTGTTTCTTACCCTATGATCACCACTGCAACATCCTCACGCTCCGCTTCCTACACAGCGTCGAGTAGTGTACAAGATGTACGTAGTGTACCGAATGACACGGACATTATTTGTGCGCACGGTTCTAATGCCAAGTGTGATCATTGTGATAAGAACAAATTCTGGATCTTAGATTCAGGTGCTTCAATGCACTTCACTCCTGAACGATCAGACTTCAGCGATTACACATCGCTTGGTAAGAATAAGATTACCGTCTCGACTGCCTCTGGTCATATCTACGTCGTAGGGACAGGCAACTGCAAATTGCAGTGGAAAGATGCACAAAATAAAGTGCGCAACCTGACCTTATTCGATGTGGGGCATATCCCCAACTCAGGAGTTCGATTGGTATCTATGGGCCAAATGCTTAATGCTGGCGCCAAAGTTAAAGGAAGCGCAGAGAGTATAGACATGCTTGTTACGATTTCCCCTATTCTTACTCCTTTTACGGGAACCCCTAACTTCGGTCTACAACGTCGCCCTCGGCATACTCCTTTGGATCCTCCTCGCGCTCCTCGTGCTGTACCCGCTGAGTACAGCCTTCCTCCGTTCCTTCCGACTCATCCCTTAAGCACGCCTCATGATCATCACGTGCTCACCTCGAGGCTTCCCTTTAGCATCGCCTTGCTGCGGCTTCCATTCCAGCATCGCCTTGCTGCGGCTTCCTTTCACTGCCTCACACCACAAGTTCCCCTCGTGCTTACCCGAGTCATCCTCATTCCCGCTCCGGACCTTATCCACGGTCCTTCCCTTGTCCTTGTGTCCGGACCATACCCGTGGTCCTTCCATATTCCCTCGGACCTCATGGTCACTCTCAGATCCCCGTCTCTCGATCTCCGCCTCATGCACGCCTCGTTCCCTCCTCGTGCATTCCCTCGGCCTCACCCGAGCCCTCCTATACCGCCCTCGCCTTTCCGGCTCCCATTGACTCACTCAACATGAGTCATCGCCCCTTGTCTCTGACTCACTATTCAGTCCGCCTCCCTTTCTTCCCGCTTCCTTGATTCCCCTTTCCCTTTCATAGAATACCCTCGACCCTATGCTCTCACGTGCATAGCCTCGGCTTCTCTTCTCGCACAGCCTACTTCCTGTGCTTTCCTTTCTTAGTCCCTTCTCTCCGTTTCTCTCGTATTCTATGACCTTCCTTCGCACAGCCCATGACCGGTGCTGTCCTCATTCCACACAGCCCTTGACTGGTGCTGTTCTCTCTTTCCTTTCTTGACATGGTCCGTGCCCCTTACCCTACGCTATATAAACCCTAGTAGCACGTACCATGTTCTCCATTCTTGATCTCCCTGGGTTTACTCCTAGTTCCCTAGATCTACCCCTAGTCCTTGTACTCCTTGCAATCTTAAGCTTCCTTCGCTGATTCCGTGTTCGACCCGGTATACGACTCCCTTGGCTGGCACTACACGTGTGCAGTCTACGTCTCCGCGTACACCCTCGACGGCATCGGCCAAGGACTCCCTCGTCCTAGACCTCACCAGGGCTACGTGCGTGCTTACCCAAGTACACACGTAACAGTCCCCTCACTCAGCCTTTACACCACTAAGTTTCAAACCAACACTGCTCGAGCTGGAATCATCGATGACAATGTCCTCATTGGGTATTACTCTGCTAGCATTCCGTCCAGTCTGATGATGCACATTATAACTATGGACCCTGTACCTGATGCCTTCGACAAATGGTATGAGAAGGCGGCATCTTTCCTGGGAACAAGCCAAAGAAATCAAAGCACGTGTTTCTCACCCTCAGACCATAAACTCATGCCCCTTCTCCCTTCCTCGCAAAGATCCGAATGCCATGGAAGTTGATGCGACCACAATTGTCAGACCCCCAAAACTCACCCCTGAGACTCACCAAGAATGCCAAGAAAAAGGACTCTGTTTCAAGTGTCATCTTCCTGGTCACTTCTCTGCCAAATGCAAGACCAAGTTCACCAATGTAGGAGCCACTTTGAAGGAAAAGAGGCAGAAAGATGTTGATGTAGTTGTTAAGAAGATTGACAAAGAAGAGATGGGAGAAATCCCAGACTTGATGGAATGTGATGATGAAGATGATGAGATCCCCATCAACAAAGTCCAGTCTTTTTAAAAGGAGAGCCTGCATCAACGTCAGCCTCTCCTCTGCTTAAATACTCACCTGTATGATCCAAATCCAAGAAATCATTATTTGTTGCCATACAACTGATTGTCCCCTTGAGCACTAAGAAAATTGTCAAAACCACCACCCTTATCGATTCTGGAGCCCACATTAACTGCATTGATTGGCAATTCATATGAAAGAATCAGATTCCTTGCACCTGATACCAACACCAATTCTTGTCAAAAACATTGATGGATCTCTTAACACCAAAGAAACCATTGTCTTCACCACAGACCTCTATGTCTTCATTGGTAAAATCATCACTAAAGCCCATTTCCATGTCATGGGATGTGGCAATGACTGCATTATTCTTGGGTTCCCTTGGCTACGACAAGAAAACCTGACTATCAACTGGAAAGCCAATCAGATACATCTCCATTCAACAGTTGATCGATCTGATATGCTCCTAGCTGAAACCACTGAAGCAATTCAACACACCAAGCAATCTCCTGGCTATTACAAGGTAGAACCTCATCCAGTATTACATGCATCCATCACCCACGAATGGGACAAACAACCATTTGATTACCTTGAAACAAACAACAAAGACTTTCTTCCACCTGAAGACTTTACTAAGAAAGCAGTAAAGTCGTACTGCATTAACTGTGTCATCTGAGGAGATCACTGATATTTAACCCCAAAATGCATATCGCCAGTGATGGTCAGAGCTTACACCACTTCCATAGATCTTGCCATCCAAAACCTTGTGAACAAACCAAAGGTCACACTTCCAACTGTATACCAAGAATATCAAAAAGTCTTTTCAGAAGTCACAGCAGGAATCCTACCACCAATTTGTCCATACAATCATGCTATCAACTTGAAGGAGTCATTTACTCCCAAAATTGGTAAACTCTATCCTTTATCCACTGAGGAAACCAAAGCCACAGATGACTTCATTGACGAATATTTGAAATCAGGCAAGATCCGATCCTCAAACTCTCCCCAGGTTTCACCTTTCTTCTTTGTAAAGAAAAAAGATGGAAAACTCCGCCCCTGCCAGGACTACCGATATCTGAATGAACATATCATCCACGACGCATACCCTCTCCCACTTATCACCGACCTTGTCGATAAACTCAAAACCACTAAGCATTTCATCAAATTTGACATATGATGGGAATAGAATAACATCTGGATCAAAGACGGAGACCAATGGAAAGCCATGTTTATCACCCATTGTGGACTCTTTGAACCTACGGTTATGTTCTTTGGAATGACTCATTCTCCTGCCACCTTCCAGCACTTCATGAATAACTCCTTCTGTGATATGATTGTGGAAGGATAGCTCATCATTTACATGGATGATTTACTCATCTACTCCCCAGATCCAACGCTGCATGAGGAACGCACCAAATGCATTCTTCAATGAATGGAAGAATTAGATCTTCATCTCAAATTGGAAAAATGCATGTTTGATGTCACAGAAGTCAAATACCTTGGGATAATCGTCAAACCAGGACAACATCATGTCAAACTTGGTGGGATCTCCATCTGGAAGGAACCAACAAACCTTAAAGGGGTTCGCTCCTTTCTTGGGTTTGCTAACTTCTATCATTGTTTCATTCAGGATTACTCAACGATCACCCAATTGCTCATAGACCTCACTAAGAAAACGGTCCCTTGGGGATGGACTACCAAATGTCAACAGGCCTTCGATACCCTCAAAGACAAATTCCTCTTCTGCCCAGTCCTCCAACTTCCTAATACATCTCGCCCCTTCACCATTGCCACGGATGCTTCTAAATAGGCAACTGGTGGTATTCTTTTGCAATCTGATGTGAACAGTGATTGGCATCCATGTTCCTACCTCTCACAATTTTTTAGCCCGGCTGAACGTAACTACGACATTCATGACCGTGAACTCCTTGCTATCCTTTGTGCTCTCCATTCTTGGTGACATTATTTGATTGGGTCTACTTTCCCTGTGCAGGTCTTCACTGACCACAAAAACCTTACTTATTTCCACCAAGCACAATTGCTAAACTGCCGACAAGCCCATTGGCTTCTTGATCTCACTGACTTCAACCTCCAGATCAATCACATACCTGGCAAACTCCTTGCTGGTCTGGATGCTCTCTCTCACCAACTTGACCGTATTTCCATTGACAAATCTGCTGATAACGTAAACATCACTCTCCTGCCTGACTCTTTCTTTGTTTGCCTCATTGATACCACCATGGACCAGCAGGTTCAAAAGGCTTCCGCTTCGGATCCTCTTGTTCTTGACTGGTTACACCCTCACGTTATTCCTAGCTTCTCCATGACTTGGAACCTGACCAATTGGTCATTTGCCGATGGCAAGCTCTAATACCAAGGTCGCCTATATATTCCCTATGATGACACTCTTCACTGCTCGGTTGTGTCCAGGTGCCACGATCATGAAACAGCAGGACACCTGGGATATCTGAAGACATGCCAGCTCGTCACCACTCAATACTGGTGGCCTGGTCTCGCCCAATACATCCACCGCTATGTCGCTAGTTGCACCATGTGTTAGCAGAACAAAGCAAATACACACCCTCCCCACCCCCCTCTTTTCCCCATCTCCTCTTCCTACACTCGCCCTTTTCAGCAGGTCTTCTGTGATTTGATCACTGGTCTTTCCATCAGCTTCGATTCCCTGCTGGTCATGGTTGACCACAGGCTTATGAAGGGGGTGGTTCTTTGCTCCACTACCTCCACAGTCACCGCTGAAGGCATCGCTTCCCTCTTCTTCACCAAGGCCTTTACCTGGTTTGGACTCTATGACCGAATCATCTCCAATCGCAGACCCCAGTTTGCCTCATCATTCACCAAGGAGTTAGGACGCCTCCTAGGATATAAGCTTGCTATCTCCACTGCCTATCATTCCCAAACTGACAGTGAGACGGAACATGTTAACCAAGAAGTCAAAACCTACCTTCGGATCTTCTGTGGGAATGAATCCACAACCTGGCCAGAACACATTGCAATGGCAGAATTTGCGCACAACCACCGCCCTCACTCCATCACTGGTAAATTGCCATTCTTTCTCATGATGGGTTTCAAACCCCAGGCCCTACCTTCTGTCTTTCCATCCTCAGATATTCCTGCCGTCAATCAAAGACTTTCAGATCTAACTGCTGCATGAGATGAAGCCCTCGCAGCCCATCAGTCATGACCTCACAAGACAGACCATGGCAGCCTGATCCAGACAATGGTTTACACCCTTTAAACAAGGGAACCGAGTGTGGTTAGAAGCGAGGAACCTGAAATGCCTCATTGCAAACCCTATATTTGCAGCGAAGTGCAAAGGCCCCTTTACTATCACGAAAGTATTGTCCCCGATCACTTATCAACTCTGCCTTCCAACCACCTGGAAGATTCACCCTGTCTTCCATGCCTCTCTTCTATCACCGTATCATAAGAACGATACCCACAGGAAGAACTTCCAACAACCTCTGCCAGATCTAGTTGAAGACGAGGAGGAATACAAAGTGGAACAGATCCAGCACCACAGAGGTTCTGCAGAAAACCATGCCTTCTTGATTCAATGAAAAGGATACACAGCCAAAGAAGACTCATGGGTTTCCAAGTGGGACTTGAAACACTCCGCAGCACTTCTAAACGACTATAAAAAACGTTATAAACTTTGAAACCCCTCATAAGTCTCTTTTCCTTTGACTCCCTCCTTTCGTCCCTAAAGAATAGTTATCTCATTTTACCTTTCGCTTTTGCTACAAAGTTCCTAGTTCTCATTCACTCGAAGACGCCTACTTCTGCCGATATGACTATTGTCCTTTTCACCATACATTTTAGAATCCCCTTTTTCTCTCTTTATTATGGGCATGACCTATGTTGTCTGATCCATCTTCCCAATTCCAGAACTCCAGGAAGACACTTCCTGTCATATCCGGAACTCCGCAACCCTGCTCTGACGCTACACAACTCAACTTCATCATTCCGTCCCCTCCCAAACTCCCAAGTCCAACTGCATAACCTGACTCCGTCATCCCATACCCCTATATGATCCCATTCCACTCTGCTCAGTATGACATTGCTTCATATCTCACATGACCTTTTGATCTTTGACTTATGACATTTGTTTCGTATCCATCATGCTTAGGCATTGTTTGTGATCATTTGCAACCATCTTTGATACCTTGTCCATCATTTGATTCTATGATAGCTGTCCATTCACCTGACTTCCATTCTGTTCTGTTCTGTTCTGTTCCGACAATGCTCCAGGTTCACCCCATCCCTCTGGAGAACAGTCCCTCCGTACTCTGTCCTTTGAGGATGCTCCTCCGAATCCTCCGCAACCTCCTCAGGGCAAGGACAAACCCAGAGATGACCCTCCCAATCACAGCTCCGACGCTCCTGGAGATGACTCTGACTCTGACCACCACGACCATGATCATGACCATGAGCACATTCCCCATAACACCCTCTCGCAGCTAGCCAGTGCTATTGGCAAGCTTGCTCGTTCTTCTACTTGTCGCTTCACCTCCAAACCTTCACAGCACACCAAAGTCCGAGAACTGGATCAGTTTGATGGGATGGACCCCTGCAAACTCCGCGTTTTCTTGGTTCAATGCAAACTCAACTTCCAGGACCGCCCTACAGCTTTTAGTACTGAGCATGCTAAAGTTACCTTTGTGCAGTCTTACCTGAAGGGCATGGCACTGGAATGGTTTGAGCCTGACCTCCTTGAGATGGAAGACTTCTTACTCTGTCCATTGTGGATGGAAGATTACAAGGAGTTCATCTATGAGCTCCAGACTAATTTCAGACTGCATGATCCTGTTGGAGACACGGAACATCAGCTTGATCATCTGAATATGAAGGATGGTCAGTGCATCAACAAGTACATCGACGAGTTTAACAAAATCACATCGCAAGTCCACAGATACAGAAAGGGGACACTCCACCACCACTTCTATAACGGACTTCTCAACCGCATCAAAGATGAGGTATCCTGCATTGGGAAACCCTCAACTCTCATCAACCTCTGTCAGCTTGCGCAAGCCATTGATGCTTGCTATTGGGAATGCAAGTCAGAACTATCCCGATAAATGAAGCCCCCCACCACCCTGTCATCCTCTGCTAAAGTCACCTCCAACAAACCTTCCATCTCTACATCCCACTCCGGCAGTGACTCCAGCAATTCCAAGGAGTTGAAGGATTCCAAGTCCGCCTCATCCAAGCCCAAACCCGACAACTACAAGTCCAAGCTCAGTAAAGACGGAAAGCTCACTGCTGCTGAATGAAAGTACCATTTTGACAACAAGCTCTGCATGTTTTGTGGTGGGTCTGGTCACATGGCTAATGAATGTCTGAAGGCCACTTCCCATGGAGCTAGAGCCCATGCTGCCTCTGCAACTCCAGTAGCTACACCAGAGGTTTCATCTCCTGCAAAGACAAAAAAATAGGTAGCGACCTCTCAGACTCCGCACGGACTGAAGGTCACATTGACTCTCTCCATGCTTTTCCAGAGATCCATCTCAATGTGTTCACTCTCTTAGATTCTCAATCTTTTATGCCTCCTGTTTCACTACCTACTTACAATATCTCTTCATTTTCTGCATTATTAGATTCTGGTTCTTCTGATTGTTTTGTAGATTCATCTTTCATTACTCAAAACAATCTTGTTACATACTCCGTACCTCCACTTCTACTCCATTTATTTGATGGCACTTTGAATTTTACAATTACTCAGGCTATTGATCTTCCAATTCAATTTTCGACCAGTGATATCACTCTGATGACATTTTACATTACTCCATTGGATGGTTCTTGCTCACTTGTTCTGGGATATAACTGGCTCACCCACTACAATCCATCAATTGACTGGGTTTCGAACAGTATTGCATTCCACTCATCCGAGTCTCCCATGCTGACGATCCTAAGCTTTTCTCTGCAGCCTCTGGCATCTCTGCTTTTGGCTACCTCTGCACCCCTTGATTCACCATGTCATTCCGACCGCACAGCCCTACCTATTGTGATAATTAGTGCCCCCGCTTTTGCAATGGCTTGTCACTTAGAAGGTTCCGTACAGTTTAGCCTGCAGCTCCAGGAGAGCCATCTCTGCTCTGCTTTTGCTCCGCCTACCAACTCTGGACAGGTCAATCTGTCCGGTGTCCCTCCAGAATATTATGACTTCACAGATGTCTTCAGTAAATCCAAGGCGTCTACACTCCCTTCACATCGCAAGCATGATCTCAAAATCAATCTGGAGGATGGAGCTTCTCCTCCCCTCGGCACCACTTATTCCCTTTCCTCCTCTGAGTTGGAATCACTCCACTCATTCCTGGATGAACACCTTGCCAATGGTTTCATTCGTCCTTCCTCCTCTGCTCACGCAGCTCTGGTCCTCTTTGCCCGCAAGAAGGATGGTTCACTCCGCCTCTGTGTTGACTTCCGAGGCCTTAATAAAATCACGAAGAAAGACTGCTATCCACTTCCCCGCATCTCTGACCTCCTTGATGCTCTGAGCTGTGCTAAGATCTATACCAAAATCAACCTCCAGCATGTGTACCATCTGGTCTGCATTGCTGACAGCGATGAATGGAAAACCTCCTTCCACACTTGCTATGGCTCCTACGAATGGTTTGTCATGCCATTCAGTCTCAAACACTCCCACAGCGTTCTAGCAGTTCGTCAATACCATCTTCACTGATCTTCTCAATGTCTGTGTCATCGTTTACCTGGATGATATCCTTATTTACTCCAAGAACAAGTCCACACACTGCAAGCATGTCCAAGACATCCTCTGACGACTCTGTACTAACAGTCTCTATGCCAAACCAGAGAAGTGCGAATTCCACACGGACTCCACTGAGTACCTCGGCTACTGCCTCTCCCCCAGTGGCCTGACAATGTCTACTGACAAAGTCACTGCCGTTCGAGAGTGGCCTGAACCTCGTAAGGTCAAGGATATCCAATCTTTCCTCAGTTTTGCCAATTTCTACCAGCGCTTCATCCATGGTTACTCCGAAATCACTATCCCGTTAACCCACCTCACCTGCAAGGGTATTCTATGGAATTTCTCTGACAACTGTTGCTCCGCCTTCCAGCGCCTCAAGGATGTCTTCACTTCCACTTTGATCCTCACTCATTGGGTGCCTGAAGCTCTGCTCATTGTGGAAACTGATGCCTCCAACTACGCGGTAGCCAGAATTCTGTCTCTCTGGTGGTCTGATGACGAAGTCTGCCCTGTCGTCTTCTACTCGCACACTTTGCATACACATGAGCTCAACTACGACACCCATGATAAGGAGCTTCTCGCTGTTCACAACACCTTTCGTACTTGGCGCCACCACCTTGAGGGCTCCACTACCCCTGTCAATGTCGTTACTGACCATAAGAACCTCGAATACTTCACGTCTACCTGGCTCCTTACCCAGCAGCAGGCCCACGGTCGGAGTTTCTCTGCCAATTCAACCTCATCCTCTATTTCCGCCCTGGATGTTTGGGCGGTAAGACTGATGCCTTACTGTTACATGTGGGCTTGGGTAAGCTCGCACGTAGCCCTGGTGAGGTCAAGGACAAGGAAGACCTTGGCCAATGCCGTCGATGGTGTACACGAAGACGTAGGCTGCACACGTATAGTGCCAGCCAAAGAAGTCGTATACCGGGTCGAGCGCGGAATCAGCAAAGGAAGCTAGGATTGCAGAGGGGATAGATATAGGGCTAGGATACAAGGGGAAGTCCAGGGACTAGGAGTAAACCCAGGGAGATCAAGAATAGGGAACATGGTACGTGCTACTAGGGTTTATATAGCATAGGGTAAGGGGCACGGACCATGTCAAGAAAGGGAAAAGAGAACAGCACCAGTCAAGGGCTGTGTGGAATGAGGACAGCACCAGTCATGCGCTGAGCGAAGGAGGGTCATAGAATACGAAGGAATCGGAGAGAAGGAACTAAAGAAGGAAAGCACAGGAAGTAGGCTGTGCGAGAAGAGAAGCCAAGGTTATGCATGTGGGAGCATAGGGCTAAGGGTATTCTATGAAAGGAAAGGAAGATCAAAGAAGCGACCACTCTGCTTGTACTCTCTCCCAAAGTTCAGTTATTCCTTTTGCTGGCTCTGGATACTCTGCCAGCTTTTTCTTGAGGAGATACCATAGATGTTCTATGGGATTAAGGTCTGGAGATTGAGTTGGCCACACCATGACCTCAAACCCATGCTCAGCAAACCACTCATTGGCTCTTTTTGGGTCATTATCTTGTTGAAAGATAATGTCATCTGGAGTTTTGCCAAAATACTCCAAGGTTTGCTGGAGTTCATCCTCCATAATCTGTAGATAAAGGTCAGTATCCATCCTACCATCAATCTTGCATGCCATTCCAACTCCTTCCCATGTCATACAACCCCACATCATCAGAGAACCTCCTCCAAACTTCACTGTTCCTTGTACCAGTCTGTCACTTAGGCCCTTCCCTGCCTTTTTCCATGCCCACTTCTTGCCATCTGACCCAATCCTATTGATTTTGGTTTCATCTGACCATATAACTTGCTTCCAGTCCTCTATAGTCCAGTGTTGATGGCTTTCTGCAAAGTCCAGTCTGGCCTTCCTATGAGCAGCAGTAAGACGAGGACATTTTTTCTTCACCACAGCCTTCATGCCTGCTTTCTTCAGGTGACGACGAATAGTCTGGGGAGAGATGGTATGGTTCTTGACATCCTGAAGAGTCCTGGTAACCTGGACAGCATTTTCAGCTTGTCCAGTACCAATAAGACGAATGGCATGTCGCATATCAGTAGGAGTAATGAGGGAAGGGTGACCACCAGAGGACCTAGCCAGGTCAGGATGATGTTTGGAGCGAATTCTACTGATTGTAGAGTGGTGGACACCAGTAGAATCAGATATTTGACAAGTAGATTGACCCAAATCCAAAAAGGAGATGATTTGATTGGTTTGAGCAGTAGAAAGGGATTACATGGTGGTGGAAGTGGATCAAGAGTGGTGTTTTGATTTATTTGTGTTGTGTTGAACTTATTATAGGTCAGATGACCCATTGCTTATGTCAGAACATATGAAACTCATACTTATTTAAGTCAGCAACAAAACTGTTGCAATGACATAGCTGACTTAAATTGGCAATATCTCCACAACCATCAGAGTGGGGTCACATGACCCTGGGGAGTGATTTGTAGCCAAGAGTAAGCACTATATTTCACGTGATTAAACCGAAGCGAATTTCCCACAGGTGCTTGCAGTGCGCAAAGCGCACTGCATCAAGGTTAGTTATTGCAACAGTTTTGTTGGTCAGTGTATGTTAATGAATGACTTTGAATTAGCTGATGAAGGGCATCATCCTTTTTGATATTGCAAGTGCTTTGTTCATGGCAGGGAATGGGGATTCTGAAGCAAGAATGGGCAGTACGACCACCTAGAAGGAGAAGGGAGGCAAGACCAGTAGAGGCAACACAGAGGACAATCCTCTCTCTAGCACGAACAGCAGCTGCAATGAGTTTTGCCAGATATGTCTTGCCACATCCACCACCACTATGAAAGAAGAATGTAGACCCTCGGTTGTTGAGGACACTATCCATGACTGCATTGTAGAGAGCACTCTGCTGAGGATTCAATGTAGGAAGACCTCTGTCCACAAATTGCTGCAACTCCTGGATATCATAGGCTAGCTGTTCATTGATGAGCTGGTTTCCCTCTTGAGGTGCCCAATTTCTC
>JBBPJJ010000944.1:0-12808 GCA_038088635.1 Veloboletus limbatus
GATGAGGACAACTTGAAGCAGAGAGAAGCATACCACAATATCGTCAATTTTTAATTTGAAGCCCAAGGGCTCAGACTTTACACTGCGGGACTATATCTGGGCCAGCCATAGTGCTGAGATATTTGTGATTAATAAAAATTCCTGATGTCAATGATGGCTCAGAGGACATGTGGCAGGGAGAAATACCATGCAGTGATATTGTTACGTGTGGGCCAGGTAGGCTCGCACGTATCCGCAAGGTGACTGGGACTTTAAACAAGGACTGGGAGCTTGAGGAAGGCTTCGTTATAGAGAGGCCTTTACTGGGACTGAGGGACAGGGGCCGAAGTCATTGAACAAAGAGGCAAGACTATGACTAGAATTGCAGAGCTCAAAGTTAAGGATTACAGGTCGTGCTAGTGTGACTTATGTATGTATGAGGAGCGAGCACGGACCATGACTATGAAAGGAAAGAGGATAAAGAAAGATAAAGGAGAAGAATAATATAGAATGCGATGGAAGTGGAAAGAACCCTGTTGAAGAGCGGAGAACTACGTGGCTATATATGACTCAAGCAGTGAGTCAGTTACAGAAGTCCGTAGAATCGGAGCGCAGGGAAAGAAAGTGTAATCCTGATGATGAGAGAAAGGTGAAACCGTGGTTTACCGTGAAGAAGTCATCAAGAGTGAAAGGATTGAAGTAAATAGAACAAAAGAGAAGCGAGAAATCGTAACATTACCCCCGTTGTACGTCTTGAGTCTCTGATAAGAGCCAGCTTTGAGGGACACATACGCGATGGGGGATCTAGAGGTCCAGCGAGTAGGCACCTGGGGATCCAGTCACATTGGCATACGCGACATCATCCTAAACATCATTGACATGGTTGTCAGTGTCAGGGAGAGGGGGAATAGGAGAGACCGTGCAATGGCGACGAGGAGTCCTGAAGCGGACGGTCGATCGTGTGGAGGAACCTGGAAGGGGTTGTTGGGTAGAGGAGGAACCTGACGACGACGACAACGTTGGGCGGCAGGGTGGTTGAGGATGAGGTCGGCTAGGGCAGCGGACTTGAGGATGTCCGGGGGCCCAGACGAGGCATAACGGACATTGATATTGAGGGCATTGCGCGTGGCGGTGACCTAGTCGATGACACTCGAAGCAAGCTTCAGAGTATCTTGGGTGATTTGGGGGGAGGATTAGGCAACCACCAAGTCCGGCCAACCACTCATCGGTGTGGGCTAGCGACGCCTCGACGGCAGGGTCGAGAGGGGAGGAAGAGGCACTTGGCGTTGAGTGCGAGGAATAAGGAGGGGGTTGGACCCCTTGGGCGAGAGCGAGTTCCCGTGTGTACCGCTCAATGTCGGTGAGACACTCCCCAAAATGAAGTTGGTACCCCATGGTGACAAGGGCACCACATAAGTGGTCACGGATGTGGCAAAGGATTCCCACAATAAGCGTGATATGGGCATCCGGATTGGTGGAGTTGTTGCGCACGAGGAGGTCAATGCGCTCGGTCTCGATTAGGGCTTTGTACAGGGCAAGAAGGGGGGACCTGTAGTCCAGGTGGCTAGTGGCTGGAATAGCCAGTCTGGAGTCCGTGATACGATGGAGGAGGACTTGTGCATATGTGTCATTAGGCGTGTCAGAGCGGAGACGGTGAGATGCTGGGGGTAAAAGAACCGATAAAATCGGTGGGTGAGAACTAATTGGGTGAGTGGAAAAATAGTCCGGCATATCTAGTTCGGGTCTCGCCACCCTCCAGGCATTATTGGGATTCTCTCCCCACCCTGCTTGTGCGACGTCGGAGCGGGAGTCACTTTGCTCTTCTTGATCTTCGTAGAGTTGTAGGCGTGGTTGCTCGATAGCGGTGACGAAAGAGGATGATGGTGACGGAGATTCGTCAACTAATTCTGGGATGGGGGAGACGGAACGAACAACGTAGGTCATGCCCATGGTAAGAGAAGAAAGGGGGAAAGGTAAGGGGGATTCTAAAAGGTATGATGAAAGAGACAGTAATCGTAGCGGCAAAAATAAGCGTGTTCTGCGGAATGGGAACTGGGAACTTTGTAACGGAAGCGAAAGGTAAAATGGGATAACTTTTCTTTGGGGACGAAGTCAAACATAAAATTGGAGGGAAAGAAGAGGATGGGGAAGTCAAAGCTTGTGTCATTTTTTATAGTCGTTCAACAATGCTGCGGAATGTTTAAAATTCCGCTCGGGAACCCATGAGTCTTCTTCGGCTGTGTACCCCTTTCATCAGATCAGGAAGGAGCAATGTGCTGTGGAACCACGATGGCGTCGGATCTCTTCTATTTCATACTCTTCTTCTCCATCAATTAGTTTTGGCGGCGGTTGTGGGAAGTTTGTTCCGTAAGTATCATTCTCGTGATAGGGAGACAGGAGGAAGGCATGGAATACAGAGTGAATTTTCCATGTCATAGGGAGGCGTAACTGATACATGATTGGTGAGAAAACCTTAGTAATGATGAACGGTCCTTCCTGTTACGTGTGGGCTTGGGTAAGCTCGCACGTAGCCCTGGTGAGTTCTAAGACAAGGGAAGCCTTGGCCGATGCCGTCGATGGTGTACGCGAAGACGTAGGCTGCACATGTATAGTGCCAGTCAAGGGATCGTATACCGGATCGAGCGTGGAATCAGCAAAGGAAGCTGGGATTGCAAGGAGTACAAGGACTAGGGGTAGATCTAGGGAACTAGGAGTAAACCTAGAGTCTAGGGGAAAGTCCAGGGAGATCAAGAATAGAGAACATGGTACGTGCTACTAGGGTTTATATAGCGTAGGGTAAGGGGCACGGACCATGTCAAGAAAGGAAAGAGAGAACAGCATCAGTCAAGGGCTGTGTGGAATGAGGACAGCACCGGTCATGGGCTGTGCGAAGGAAGGCCATAGAATACAAGGGAAACGGAGAGAAGAGACTAAGAAAGGAAAGCACAGGAAGTAGGCTGTGCGAGAAGAGAAGCCGAGGCTATGCGCGTGAGAGCATAGGGCCAAGGGTATTCTAAGAAAGGAAAGGAAGATCAAAGAAGTAAAGAGGAAAGGAGGCGGACTCAATGTGAGTCAGAGACAGAAGCGATGACTCATGTTGAGTGAGTCAATGGGAGCTGGGAAGGCAAGGGCAGTATAGGAGGGCTCGGGTTAGGCTGAGGAAATGCACGAGGAGGGAACGAGGCGTGCATGAGGCGGAGATCGAGAGACGGGGATCTAGGGATGACCATAAGGTCCGAGGGAACAGGAAAGGACCACAGGTATGGTCCGGACACGAGGACAAGGGAAGGTCCGAGGATAAGGTCCGGAGTGGGAATAAGGATGACTCGGGTAAGCACAAGGGGAACTCGTGGTGTGAGGCTGTGAAAGGAAGCTGTAGCAAGGCAGTGCTGGAATGGAAGCCGCAGCAAGGCGATGCTAAAGGGAAGCCTCGAGGTGAGCATGTGATGATCACGAGGTGTGCTTAAGGAATGAGTCGAAATGAACGGAGGAAGGTTGTACTCAGCGGGTACAACATGAGGAGCGCGAGGAGGATCCAAAGGAGTATGCTGAGGGTGACATTGTAGACCGAAGTTAGGGGTTCCCGTAAAAGGAGTAAGAATAGGGGAAATCATAACACTTCCCATTTTGCAGCGAATTTGGGGTTAACTACGAGGCGTTTTAGATTTCACGCTTCTAGCCATACCTTTTCCCCCACTTTGAATGAAGTGAACTGTTGTTTAGACCTTGCTGCCATGGATTGTCTAGTGAGTTCGTGAGCAGCAAGGGCTTCGTTTCGTGCTGCTGTGAGAAGTGATATTCGGTGGTTGACAGCGGGGAGATTGGATGACAGGGTGACTGTGGGTAAAGCTTGGGGTTCAAAACCCATCATGAGAAAGAACGGTGATTTCCTGGTGATAGAGTGGGGGCGGTGGTTATGCGCGAATTCCGCCATTGCAATGTGATTGGCCCACATTGTGGGTTCGTTCCCACAAAAGATCCGTAAATAAGTTTCCACTTCTTGGTTCACACGTTCCGTTTCGCTGTCAGTTTGAGGGTGATAAGCAGTGGAAATAGCGAGTTCGTAACCAAGGAGTCGTCCTAATTCTTTGGCGAAAGAGGAAGCAAACTGGAGACCTCGGTCGGAAATGATCTTGTCGTAATGACCGAACCGGGTGAAACATGGGTAAAGAATAACGAAGCAATACCTTCGGCAGAGACGGTTGTGGTGGTGGGACAGAGAATTACTCCCTTCGTAAGGCCATGGTCAACCACGACTAGGAGAGCATCGAAACTGGCAGAGGATGGGAGACCGGTAATGAGGTCACAAGAGACCTGTTGAAAAGGGCGAGTGCAGGTGGACCGGATGGGCATGAGAGGAGGAGTGGAGGGATGAGTGTTAACCTTGTTCCGTTGGCAGATGGCACAACCGGCGACGTGACGATGAACATACTGTGCCAGACCAGGCCACCAGTAACTCGCTGTGATGAGCTGGCGAGTTTTAAGGTAGCCCGGGTGTCCTGCCATTTCGTGATCGTGGCACCTGGACACGATATGATGGCGAAGGGCGTCGTCACACGGAACATACAAACGGCCCTGATAAGAAAGTTTCCCATCCACATATGACCAATCAGAAGCAAGGCGGGTGGCGGACGATCCCGGGATGGGCTGAGGATGTAACCAGTCGAGGATGAGGGGGTCAGAAGTGGAGGCCTGCCGGATTTGTTGATCAAGAACTTCATCAATGAGGTTGACAAAGAGGGAATCGGGGAGAAGAGTGACGTCGGCGTTATCGGCAGTGTCGTCAGTGGGGGTGTGGTCTGGACGTCGGAAGAGAGCGTCAGGCCCAGCAAGTAGCTTGCTGGAAACGTGGTCGATGCAAAGATCGAAGTCTTGGAGGTCTAACAACCAGCGAGCTTGACAACGATTGAGCAATTGAGCCTGGCAAAAGTAAGTGAGATTTTTATGGTCAGTAAAGACCTGAATGGGATTGGGAGAGCCAATAAGATAATGGCACCAGGTGCGCAAGGCACATAGGATGGCAAGAAGTTCGCAGTCATGGATGTCGTAATTCTGTTCCGCGGGTGCATAGGATTGGGAGAGATAGGAACAGGGATGCCAATCCCCGTTAGTATCAGTTTGTAAAAGAATACTGCCGGTTGCCCATTTGGAAGCGTCGGTGACTATGGCGAAAGGCTTGGAGACGTCGGGGAGTTGAAGAACGGGTTTTGTCATGAATGCCGTTTTGAGCGAGTCGAAAGCAGTTTGACAGGCCAGGGTCCAAGCCCACGGGACTGTTTTCTTTGTGAGATCAATGAGTGGTCGACCTAGAGTGGAATAATCACGGATAAAACGACGATAGAAGTTAGCGAAACCAAGAAAAGAACGGACTTCCTTAAGAGTGGTTGGTGTTTTCCAGGCAGAGATGCCATCTAGTTTGACGGGGTCCATAGCCAATTGACCAGGTTTGACGATCATCCCCAAGTATTCAACTTCCGAGGTATTGAAGACACATTTTTCTAATTTGAGGTGCAAATCGAGGTCAGTCATTCGTTGGAGAACACGCTTGGTATTGCGTTCATGAGTGTCCTCGTCTGGGGAATAAATCAGTAGATCATCCATATAAATGACCAGCCATCCTTCTGCGATCATATCTCGGAATGAGTCATTCATAAATTGTTGAAAGGTGGTGGGGGAATTTGTCATGCCGAAAAACATAACCGTGGGTTCGAATAGACCTCGATGTGTGATGAATGCTGCTTTCCATTGGTCACCATCTTTGATTCGGACATTGTTATACCCCTATTGTACGTCAAACTTGGTGAAATGTTTGGCTGCTGTGAGTTTGTTGATTAGATCTGTGATAAGTGGTAGGAGGTATGCATCCCGGACGGTATGGTCGTTCAAGTAGCAATAATCTTGGCAGGGATGGAGTTTACCATCCTTTTTTTGACAAAAAAGAATGGTGAGGCTTGTGGGGAGTTTGTGGGACGTATTTTGCCGGATTTGATATGTTCATCGATAAAATCATCGGCTGCTTTGGTTTCGTCAGAAGACAACGGATAGAGTTTACCTATCTTTGGTGTAAAGGAATCTTTTAAGTTAATTGCATGATCATATGGTCGAGTCGGTGGTAAGGTTCCGGCTGCGACCTCGGAAAACACTTGTTGATAGTCTTGGTACGCCGGTGGAAGGGTTACTTTCAGCTTGTGGGCTAGATTTTGTATGGCTACATCTGTTGACATGGTAAAAGCCTTTACCATAGCGGTTGACACGCATCGTGGAGTTAGATAACGTTGATCTCCTTTGATAACGTGATTGATGCAATAAGATGTCACCGCTTTCTTGATGAAATCTTCAGGTCGGAGGAAATCTTCATTGTTTGTTTCGAGATAGTCGTATAGACGTTTATTGAATTCGTGGGTTATCGAGGCGTGGCATACCGGGTGAGGTTCGTTTTTGTAATATCCTGGGGCTTGCCTAGTCTCATGATTCTTGATTTCAGTGGCAAGATCGTTTGATCAGTCGGTTTCGGGTCTCAGCTGCAGATGATTTCGTTTCCAGTTGACAATTGGATTTTCCTATTGGAGCCAGGGGAATCCGAGGATGATACAATCGTTGCCACATCCCATTACGTGGAAAAGAACTTTGTTGGTAGTATGTCTGATAGTGACGTAGAGATTGGCGGTAAAATGGATGGTTCCTTTGACGTTCAGGGACCCATCGACATTTTTGACAGGGATTGGTTTTGGTAATCGGGTACAAGGGATCCGGTTCTTTCGGACAAACCCCCAGTCGAGGCAATTGATATATGCTCCAGAGTCTATGAGGGCAGTGGTGACGACGGTTTTCTTTGTACTCATGGGGATTGATAGCGTGGTGGGTACGAATAATGATTTCTTGGATTTAGATCATACAGGTGAGTACCTAGTGTGAGAAGGAGAGACTGACGTCGATACAGACTCTCCTTTTAAAAAGACTGAACTTTGTTGACAAGGATCTCGTCATCTTCGTCATCACATTCCATCAAGTCCAGGATTTCTCCCGTCTCTTCTTCGTCAGTTCTTTTCACAACTACATCAACATCTTCCTGTGTCTTATCTCTCCAAGTTGCTTTGATATTGACGAAGCAGGTTTTGCATTTATTGGCCGAGTGACCGGGAAGACAGCATTTGAAGCAAAGTCCTCATTCTTGACATTCTTTTCAGGATTCAGGCGTAAGTTTGGGTGGCCTTGTGATAGTGGTGGCGTCAACCTCCATAGCGTTTGGATCTTTGCGAGGAAAAGAGAAGGGACGTGAGACTGGAGCGGACGTATGAGAGGTACGTGCTTTGATTTCCTTGACTCTATTCCAAGCTGCGTCGAATGATGTGGCCTTTTCAAACCATTTGTCGATTGAATCGGGTACTGGGTCCATGGTCATGATGTGCATCATGAGGTTAGAGGGGATTCCGGCGGAGTAATAGCCAATTAGGACATTGTGGTCGGTGATGCCAGCGTGTGCAGCGTTGGTCTGGAACTCAGTAGTATAAAGGCTGAGAGAGGGAGTGAACACGCCTTTATTTAAGACCATCTTCTTGGTAGAAAGCCATCCAATGGCTTGATTGATGACGTTGTGATGTTTGAATGCTCAGTTTAACTTAGTTGTGAAGGAAGCCCAGGTACCCATGTTAAGGGTTCCATCGTTCTGCACGCAACTGACGCGGAATGTGGCTGCCCAACTCTTGGCGGATCCTTTATTCATATAGGACAAAGTGAAGGCGATCTGTTTGGCATCATTGTTGTAGATCTCGGAATTGGTGCTGAGGTAGAATACAACATTGTTGTACCATCCTGGGTATTCGGAATAGTTTCCATCGAATTCCTGGGGAGCATTGAGTCGAAGTTCGGTGGGTCGATTGGCCGTCATTGATATGTAATGGGGTGACTGGGGATCGAAGTGGGGGTTGTACTGGGGTTACTAGCGAAGTTTCTTCGTTATCTTCGTCTTGGTCCGAGGGGTCTGAGAGTTCTTCGTCGTCCGAGGATTCTGGGATAACTGGGGGAGGATGTCGAGGTGTTGTTCTTGACATTCTGGGAGTACGAGAAGACAGAGTGAAGGATAATACGGCTCACAATGGTAGTGGCCATGCAGAAAGTAACTTTGAGCTTTTGTTACGTGTGGGCCGGGTAGGCTCGTACGTATCCGCAAGGTGACTGGGACTTTGAACAAGGACTGGGAGCTTGAGGAAGGCTTCGTTATAGAGAGGCCTTTACTGGGACTGAGGGACAGGGGCCGAAGTCGTTGAACAAAGAGGCAAGACTATGACTAGAATTGCAGAGCTCAAAGTTAAGGATTACAGGTCGTGCTAGTGTGACTTATGTATGTATGAGGAGCGAGCACGAACCACGACTATGAAAGGAAAGAGGATAAAGAAAGATAAAGGAGAAGAATAGTATAGAATGCGATGGAAGTGGAAAGAACCCTGTTGAAGGGCGGAGAACTACGTGGCTATATATGACTCAAGCAGTGAGTCAGTTACAGAAGTCCGTAGAATCGGAGCGAAGGAAAGAAAGTGTAATCCTGATGATGAGAGAAAGGTGAAACTGTGGTTTACCATGAAGAAGTCATCAAGAGTGAAAGGATTGAAGTAAATAGAACAAAAGAGAAGCAAGAAATCATAACAGGTATCGTCATTTTCTAATTCAAAAGGCTTGGACTTTACACCTTCAGCTACACCTGAGTTCAAGTCGGGACAGAGAGACATTTGTGGTTGATAGAGGCAATTTGGTTACTCACATTGTTGGTGGTGTTGAGCTGAAACGGTTTGAAGTAAATGATGGTGGTTGTTGTAGAACAAGGTGTTATTAGAACTCAGACGTTGAGTCTGAAGTTTATATACATGTTAGAAGTACTGATTATATAATATGTTAGATAATCTATACTACGAAATGAGATAAAGAAATAGGAGTGAAGGCAGCTAAAAGATAGCGCATTCAACAGAACTTGAACAAAAGATCATAGTACTTGGGCTGCTAGTGATTGTGACCTGCTGACTCACCAATTGTGTAGCAAACCAACTTGAATCCTGGGCCGTGTGCCTCACATGGTACTAGTAGCAGCCCATTTTGGCGAGCAATAGTCAGGTCAGCACTGGGATGTTTCACTGTGATAGATGGCAGCAGTTTTCAGCCTGAGGCTACCATGCTGGTCCAAGTCAGCGGGTGAAAAGATGCTCGCCAAAGGCACGAACAGTGGGTGCTTACTAGATTGGTCCAAATTAGGCAGGTACTGATGTTGAGGAGCATGAAAGAGTGGAAATATCACCCACAATAGACACAGTTCAGGCGTTGAAGGGGAAGGGATGTGAGCAGGGGACCATGATCACTGCAGACATGCATACTGTGTTTGACAACACAGAATGCGGAGGCGATTTGGTTACTCACATTGTTGGAGGTGTTGAGACAGATGATGGTTGTGGTTGGAGAACAAGTGTTATTAGAACTCAGATGTTGAGTTCAAATCTTATATAGTGACATGTGATGTACGATTATATAAGCTACTCTAAGCAAAGAAATAGAATAGAAATAGGAGCAAAGGCAGCTGAGTAACAGCATGTTCAACACTCCCCCTCGCTCGAAGCATGGTGTGCTGATGAGCAGAAATGGCGACTATGGAGGGGTTAAGACGATCCTGAGAGATGTGCGGAATTCCTCGAATTTAATATGCCCCAGGTTTTTGGTGAACATGTTAGCAGGATTGCTGACTCCATCTATAAAGAACAGCTCAATGTGGCCGTCCTGAATCCAGTCATGGATCGCATGCCAACGAATATTGATGGGCTTACTGCGTGGTTCAGTGATCGTGTTAGATGCCATAAAGATGGATCCTTGGTTATCACCACAAATTGGTATTGCGTTCATTTTGTACCCAAGTTCTCGTAGAAGTTGTCGAAAATGCTTGTCTACCACAGTCCGAGAGGGACATGTACTCAGCTTCAGTAGAAGAATGCGCCACGGTAGGCTGCAGGCAAGATCGCCAGCTGAAAGTACATCCGGCTAGGTTTAAGAACCAGCCGGTTTGGGACTTGCATGTGTTAGGGTCGGATGCCCAATCCGCATCAGTGAACGCGATGATGCCTTCTTCATCTTTGTTGCCATCAAAGCATAAGGCTGCTTTAGGCGTTCCTAGGAGGTAGTGGCAGTTATATAGTGCTTTTGATAAATGTTCCTCCATTGGGTTCACCGAATGGCGCGCCATGGTTGTGACAGCATAGGCAATATTGGGTCTGGTTCTGATCATGATGTAGATCAAGGAACTGATGACAGTTTGGAACTTCTGACGAAGTACAGGGTTAACAGGCGCGTCATTTTTGATGGGATAATACCCCTGAGGTAGGGGAGTCTGCATGGCTTTGGAGTTTTGCAAATCAAAACGCATGATGATCTTTTGAAGGTATTTCTTCTGGTCGATGTAGAGTTTTCAACCTGAGCGTTTAATGTTCATGTGCAAGAACTCTTTGGCTTCGCCAAAATCGTGACATTCCCATTTGCGCATGAAATGCGCTTTGACCTCATCAACAATTGCCTTCGAAGGACCGCAGAAAATGGCATTATCTACGTAAATAATGGCTACAACCATAAGGGAGCCTTTCTTTTTGTAGAGGAAGATGCCAGGATCTGATTTAATCTGCTCAAAGCCGAGCTCTTTCATGGACTCATTGAGGGCTTTCCACCAGGCGAGACCAGCCTGCTTCAATCCGTAAAGGGCCTTTTTGAGGCGCAGTACTTTAGTCTCAGCACCAGGGATTTTAAATCCCTCTGGTTGTTCCATGTAGATCTCTTTGTCGAGTGCGCCATATAAATAGGCGGCATGAACATCGATGGCTTCCATGTGCCAGTTTTCGAGCACTGCGAGTGCAAGCATTAAGCGCACTATTTCGTATCGCACAACAGGAGAAAAGATTTGGTTGAAGTCTAAGCCTTTGACCTGTGAGAAGACTTTCGCGACTAGGCGCGCAATCATCGGGTTTGACATCAAATACCCAACGATTTTTGATGACTTTACGATCTTTAGGACAATCAACCAGTTCGAAAACATCTCGTTTTTTAAGAACTTTGAGTTGCTCACAACAAGCATCTTTCCATTCCTTTTGTTGCGCGGACGGTAGGGTGTAAATGTCCTTAAATGTCCACTCACAGATCGGCTTAGAGTAATCTGCAGAATCTAGCCGAATCGCCTTCCTCAAGAGAAAAGAAGTGAGTGCAGCTCCCCCTTCCCTGGTGATGCGCTCAATCTTCTCTTCGGAGAGATTGTGATCTTCCTGGGCAGGAATGTCGTAGGAGGGCTCAACAGGGAATTCCCATGGAACTTCTTGTCGAGGAGGTGCACCACTGTGGCCAATATCGTGCCATGTACGGTCTGCATTGCGCTCCTGATCAACAGGATGGCGATCATCTCCATATATGTTCCCTGGGCACTTGGGAATGCACTTCTCGCGCTCAGAGTGGCGAGGAGCAGGGGAAACAGCAGGAGGTGCAGGTTGTGGGCGGCGTTCAGGGGCCTTGCTTTTGTGGGGACGCTGAGGCGGTGGAGGTGGTGCAACGGGCGATGGAGTCCAAGGTGGAGGTGCATGGAATGGTTCCGGAGGTTCCGGAATGTGTTCCGGTTCCGGGTGATGAGGTTCCGGACGAGGGAGGAAGTCATCAAGGTCAGTTGGCATGTCAGGGAGCGGAATCTTGACCTGTTGCTCTGGACCGGCCTGTGTCCGTGGACGTGTAGGCTTTCTCTCACATAGAGGGAACAGCTGCTCATTAAAGAGCGCTTGTGCTGAAGTAAAAAGGGAGTTTTGGAGATGACGCATCAGAAGATAATTCCGATCGTTTACAGGTGCAACGCCTAGATACACTATTGGTTCTGATTTAGGGGCCAGCTTATTGGTGTGAATGTCAGAAGGGACATGGGTGTATGCTTCACAACCAAAGACGCGGAGATGGCCAATATCAGGAGCCTCCCCGTTGAGAATCTCAAATGGAGTGCGCCAGTTATGTCTGTGCAATGGTGTCCTGTTGTATGTGTGGACGGCGTGGCTCCAACTGAATTCCCACCAAGAATCTGGTACACAACAATCAAGGCGCATAGACTCGGACTTGTCCATAATGGTGCGCATAAATTGCTCAGCGCGACCATTTTGTTGTGGGACATGAGGGGCACTCTGGAGGATGTGTATCCCCTGACAGGCAAGCAGCTCGTCAAAAGCTTTGGACTTGTACTCTCCCCCTGCATCGGACATCCTTTCTCGAACTTTAGCATCAAATTGGGTGGACACCATCGCTAAAAAGCGCTTGGTTGCCTGAAGGGCATTGTCCTTGGTGTGCAAGAGTGCGCTCCACCCGTATGATGTGTAGTCATTGAAAAAGGTGATAATGTACTGATACTTATGATATAATGCGATGGGGAAGGACTTAACGTCCGAGTTTATAAGCTCAAAGGGTGCTTTGGCTCTCCTGAGATCCGGATGGAAGGTGTGAGCAGGGGCTTTACCCTCCGCACAACCTTTGCAAGTTTTGTCTTCCTTCGGTATCTCAACAGAAGGAAAATTGTGCGTATGTTTCACAGCATGTTTCATTACATCCTTGGAAGGATGTCCCATTCGTTTGTGCATGGTCTCAAAATCAGGAGTGATCATAGAATGATAACAACCGGTGATGTTCTCAATGGTATACATATTGTGGCCCATGCATCCTGGTTTAAAGGATGCAAGCAGGGTGTCATCACCGAAGAGCATGTCTATACTCTCTGCGCTTCCTCTAACTTTGGCGCCAGTGTTAAGCATTTGGCCCATAGATACCAATTGAACTCCTGAGTTGG
>JBBPJJ010000945.1:0-12779 GCA_038088635.1 Veloboletus limbatus
GACCTATTTCACCTTCATCAGACATATTGACATTGTTTCTGATCATTTCTGATCTGATGTCTACTTTGACATTCCGTTCCGATCATTTGATTTCTGTTCTGTCTTTCTCCGATTCCGCTGTCGGTTTCACATTACCAAGATGGTAACCACCTTCCTTATATATACCCATAGTCACCGTCATGTAAACTATCCTCGATATCAACTAAGACCAACTCTGGTTTCTTGTCGTCGCATCTTCTGTTCCTTTCGTGCAAATCCAGGACAACCCCGACTGACCAGCAAGGGCACAGCGCTCCACTACGAGTCGCTGAAGCCAAGTCCTGCCCTCCGACAAATTCTCGTGCTCCGGAATTGCACCAGAATTGACCGGAGTTGACCCGGCCTTAACAGACTACTCCTCTCCTTACTGCAACAAAATGCTTGATACTGACAAATCACTGTAGAGATTGCCCAGACAGGGCTAGATTGATGGAGGGGTAAATGACCTGTAGATGAGGTTAGTATTGCCACAGCTTCAAGCTGGCATTTTATATCTCATCATCTACTTGGTTAATATACATGTTCTCAGTGTAATAATGTAATTTTTAGGTGTTGTTATCAAGGAAATCTTTTTTGACTATCATTAATCTGATCATTTTTTAGTTATTTCATTTAAGCTATTTTAACAAAAGCTGAGCTAAAAGTGAAGCTAGGGCAATACCTTACAAATGGCCAGATTCCCATATTAGGGTGTATTAAGCAAACTTATAGAGGCCATTCCAAACTACATTTTATATACTGATGATATTTGTCAAAAATGCAAAATGAGTGCACTAGATGAAATAAGCTGAAAAATACAAAAGCTGAGCTAAGGCAACACTAGATGAGGTTTCAAGGCTAGGAGCCATCATGTCCGTGGTCACGACATTAGGATTGAATGGCCAAATCCCAGTCTTCCGTAATGTGGCACGAATAGTATCTGGCAAGAGTGCTCTTTGATGCGCTTTTGCATAAATTGATGCGAAGTTTGTTTTATTGACTTTCTGTCTTGTGGAGCTTTCATACTAATCACGTTCTTCTGACCAGTAGTGTTTGAGTAGTCCAAAGACCACGATATCATGTCTTTGATAGACATGAGTGCCATGTGCAGGATAACATAGTATGTGTATGTTATTCTTCTTTGCATAGCCTAGAAATCCTTTTGTATAGTGGGAATTGTGTCTGTCAATCAGGAGAAGCCGAGCACGGCCATTGGCCTTCATGCAAGTTTTCTTGTCAAAATCCTCAATCCATAATTGTCCGATAACACCATCTGTCCATCCCTTTGGCAAGTGACCGGTAATTCCACTATGTCATTGATTTATAGCAATATACTACTTACCTCATTTTCAATGTATTATCCTGATGCCATTCAGTGGAGAAAGTCTGACCTTTATAAATTACAGTAGGAGGTATATCATCACCATCAGCACAAATTGTGACCATGACCGTAATATTCTCACAATTCCCATCCCATTGCTGATGCTGTCTTTTCTTCTTAGCATGACCAAAAACCCATTCCTGGACACCTCCACCAGGCTGAAATCCTGTCTCATCAGCCACATACAAACAGTCTTCTTCAATCTCAAAGGTGTTGATGGTATTCTCAAGTAAGTCGTACCATGCTTTGTTTGTATTCTTATTAACGGCACGTCCCCAAGCAGTATCAAGTGAGGAGCTCCAAAATCGACTGATTTGATCAGAATAGCGCTCGATAAACTGATCCGTCCAATTCTTGCCTACTCCAGCTGTAGGAAAGGTATCCCCTAGATGGGCATGCAAGATGCTGTCAACATGGAATTTAAGTAACCAGTGATTGAGAGGAAAGTCTCTCATGGCATAGCTGAGACAAAATTCTGTAGAATACTTTAGTAGTCACTAAAGTAGAAGTGTACAGTACAGAATGTCTAAGTACTCGGGCTTAGGTAAGCCCATGACTATACAACTGTATGCTGGATGTCCTAACTCCGACACTCTCCCACAACCGGTAAGAGGTTGTTCTATAGTAGGATGAAAAGATAAATGTAATAAACAAATACCTTAAACAGATTGTTCTAATGAACAAATGGAATCCCATATAAATATCGAGATATTGAAGTGGATGTCTGATGAGTCGCATTCGTGAAGCGTCCACATGGTGTCCATATATAGTAAGTTATGGCTTGGCTTGAGGTTTGCCTTGCTACAGCATGCACAATTGTCCATGGTGGCTTCACCATGCCGTTTCATGCCCTGGGACTATACTAGTGTTGCCACAGCTTTAAGCTGGCATTTTATATCTTATCATCTACTTAGTTAATTTACATGTTCTCAGTATAATAATGTAATATTTAGGTGTTGTTATTAGGAAAAAGCTTTTTGACTATCATTGATCTGACTGTTTTTGAGATATTTCATTTAAGCTATTTTAACAAAAGCTGAGCTAAAAGTGAAGCTAGGGCAATACCTTACAAATGGCCAGATTACAATATTAGGGTGTATTAAGTAAACATATAGAGGCCATTCCAAACTACATTTTATATACTGATGATATTTGTCAAAAATGCAAAATGAGTGCACTAGATGAAATAAGCTGAAAAATACAAAAGCTGAGCTGAGACAACACTAGACTGTACTGACACATCCTATAGGTCATGTACAACATGTATACCATGTCCGATTCAGCTGATTCGGCTCCGACGTGATCGCTCGACATGGTAAGTGCAGCATAGTCTGCAGAGGTACTGATACGCTTTTGTAGTGTTCGTTCTTGAGTCATCCTCAATGATGTGGTGGGTTCAGCCATCCAATAGGCTGTCTGGGACGCTTGGTGGGTGCTGTGGATGGCCTAGGTATGTCAGCCATCCTGTGTTCATGCTGACTCAGCTTGAAGGCAGCTAGCAGTACCAATTTGACTCGTCCCAAGTCACAGCACATGCCGCTCGTTGTACCATCCTCACCACTTGTTGTACCATCCTCACCGTCCATTCTACCATCCATATTGATGCGTTTGTGCCCTTCCTAACATGTTCCTTTGCCCTCAATGCCCCCCGACTCGCTCGGCTCATCTACCTCACCCAACTGACCCTCTCACCCTCTAGATTGACTTGACGTGATTGTCTCATCACCGTCTTGGTGGTCGTTGCATGCTGGACCACTGTGGGACCTGTGGACAACGTATGGTACATATCCATCACCATCTGTCTCGTCCAGCTCATCTCAAGCTTGTCTTGGTGAGTCATCTTCTTCAGCTATGTACTCGCGCTAACCGTGTGCAATCATGTACTGACGTGTTGCATACTGTTTTAGGTCAGTTCTGAGGGTCCTCGTCATCCGGCACATCCATTAGTATTGCTGTTCCATGTGCGGTCTCGCTCCATTCATCTGGAGCTGGCTCTGGAGGTTCGGTAGGTTTTGTAGGTTGACGTTCATCACCACCGTCCTTGCCTGTTCCATCTGCATGGCCATCCCTCGGCCTCTCTGACATCTCCACCTTGACCGTTGCGAGCCCATCTCCCATCCTTGCATGCTCAGCTGTGGCAGGGGGCTCTGTGGTTGCATCAGGATGATGCTCGTCATCACTTGGCATGTTCACAGGGTCTTCTGTCATCGTTTCTGCTGGGTTGTGTTCAACTGTTGGGTTATCATTCCGCTCTCCCTCAAGCAGTTTAGTGGTGACACTTGCAGATGTGTCTGAGGATTGTGGTCGACTGCCGTTCATCGCGATGGTTATGTGATGAGTCCTTCCACTGTGGGTTCGACTTGGTTTGTCACAGGTCTGTTGAGGAATTTCATGCATGTGGTCGATCACCGTGTCACCACTGCTATTGCGGCCACTCTCTGCAGTAGTGCTGTCACTGGTAGCCCCCTCAGCTCCAGTCTGTTTCCTACTTGCTCCAGAGTCTGCTGTCTCATCCTCTCCTGCTGCCATTTCAGCTTTTTTGTCGTCTTTCCCAGCTCTCCCGGCTGTTTGTCCATCAAGCGGCTCATCTGGTCAGTCTTGCGATCTGTCCTCTGGCCTTGTGAGCCTGGCACATGTCACGTCTGGGTTTGCAATGTCAGCAGTCTTGTTGTTGACCTGCCGACTCACCATTTGGCATTCCTGGGCAGTTCCATAGCTGCACGGTGGACTTGCATCGCCACACTTTCGCTATCCATGCTGCTCGCTCAAGTTGTGAGGCTTACGCAGGCTTTGCTAGCCTTTTGGTTTGCTCCCTGGTAGCATATTGGGTGCTCAATGGATATTTCACCACCTTATGAGCTGTCAATGCGCTCGTGTGCTTGACATTTGACACCTATGGCCGTTTGAGTCGTCTCGTTGACCTCTATCCCCTTGACTCCAACCTCTTCAACTCTCTTGCCTGTCCTCTTCTCAAGTGGCTTTGTCTGTGAGTTGTCTAATGCACCCACTGGCTCTGTGTGTTACGATTCCTTTGTTCATGTGTACAATTGCTACGTTCTATCACGTCTTCTCTTCCTTCTTGATGACTTCTTCACGGTAAACCACGGTTTCACCTTTCACCTGTCATCAAGATTACATTTACTTTCCTTCTTTCCGTTTCCTCGGACTTCTATGACTGACTCACACACTGAGTCATACTTACTCATCATTCTTTACTCTTCAACAGAGTTCTTTCCGTTTCCATCGCATTCTGCAATGTTCTTTCATTTATCCTTTTACTTCCTTTTTCCTTTCGTAGTCCTGGTCCGTGCTAGCCTCTCCCAACGTATATAAACTATACTAGCACAACCTGTATATCTTAACTTTGAGCTCCGCAATTCTACGCTTAGTCTTGCCTCTCAGTTCATCGACTTCGGTCCCAAAGTCCCTCAGTCCCAGTAAAGGCCTCTCTCTAACCAAGCCTTCCTCAAGCCCTAGTCCTTGTTCTCTCAGTCCTAGTCAGCTTGCGGCTGCGTGCGAGCCTACCCGGCCCACACGTAACAAAAGCTCAAAGTTACTTCTGCATGGCCACTACCATCGTGAGCCGTATCATCCTTCACCCTGTCTTCTAGTACTCCCAGAACGTCGAGAACAACACCTCGACACCCTCCCCCAGTTATCCCAGAATCATCTGACGACGAAGACCTCTCAGAACATTCAGACGACGACGAAGACAACGAAGAAACTTCGCCAGTAACCCCAGTACAACCACCACTTCAAACCCTAACGCCTGCTCAACCTTCACCTCGATCTCCTATCACAGTATTACCAATGACTAATCGACCCACCGAGTTACGACTTAACGCTCCTCAGGAGTTCGATGGAAACTATTCTGAATACGCAGGATGGTACAACAACGTCGTGTTTTATCTGAGCACCAATTCCGAGATCTACAACAATGACGCCAAGCAAATCGCTTTCGCTCTTTCCTACATGAACAAGGGATCAGCCAAGAGTTGGGCAGCCACATTCCGTGTCAGCTGTGTACAGAACAATGGCACTCTTAACATGGGTACATGGGCTTCGTTCACCACTAAGCTCAACAAGGCATTCAAACATCACAATGTCGTCAACCAAGCCATCAGATGGCTTTCCACGAAGAAAATGGTCTTGAATAAAGGCATGTTCACCCCTTCTCTCAGTCTCTACACCACCGAGTTTCAGACCAACGCTGTGCGCGCCGGTATCACTGACCACAACATCCTAATCGGCTACTACTCTGCTGGAATTCCCTCCAATCTTATGATGCGCATTATGACCATGGATCCAGTACCAGACTCGATTGACAAATGGTACGAGAAGGCCCCATCCTTCAACGCAGCCTGGGATAGAGTCAGGGAAATCAAAGCACGTACCTTCCATACACCCACTCCAGTCTCACGTCCTTTCTCCTTTCCCCGCAAGGATCCAAACGCCATGGAAGTCGATGCAACTACCATCACCCGACCACCTAGACTCACACCAGAATCACGCAAGGAATGTCAAGAACGCAGACTTTGCTTCAAATGTCGTCTTTCTGGTCACTCGGCCAATAAATGTAAAACCCGCTTCGTCAATACTAAAGCCACTTGGAGAGAAAAGAAGCAGGAAGATGTTGATGTAGTCGTGAAAAGAACTGACGAAGAAGAGACGGGAGAAATCCCGGACTTGATGGAATGTGACGACGAAGATGACGAAATCCTCGTCAACAAAGTTCAGTCTTTTTAAACGGAGAGCCTGTATCGACGTCAGTCTCTCCTTCTCACAATAAGTACTCGCCTGTACAATCGAAATCCACGAAATCATTATTCATAACCGCCACACTATCAATCCCCACGAGTACCAAGAAAACCGTTGCCACCACTGCCCTCGTAGACTCAGGAGCACATATCAATTGCCTCGATTGGGGGTTCGCTCGAAAGAATCGAATCCCTTGTACCCAATTACCAAAACCAATTCCTGTCAAAAACGTCGATGGATCTCTAAACGTCAAAGGAACAATCCATTTCACTGCAGATCTTTATGTCACAATCGGAAGTGTTACCACTAAAGTTCTTTTCCACGTTATGGGATGCGGAAACGATCGCATTATCCTAGGTTTCCCATGGCTTCAACAAGAAGATCCTGTGATCGATTGGAAAAGAAACCACCTACTACTTCGACCCGAAGCCGACCGATCCAATAACCTAACCGCAGAAATTAGGAAACAAACCCAGAAAAGCAAGCAAGCCCCTGGATATTACAAAATCGAACCCCATCCAGTGCGACACGCCACGATAACCCATGATTTCGACAAGAGACTTTACAACTACCTCGAGACAAACAACGAGAATTTCCTCCGACCAGAAGACTTCACCAAAAAGGCGGTAATGACCTATTGCATTAACCGTGTTATCAAGGGAGACAAACGATATCTGACCCCACGGTGTGTATCCCCTGCCATGGTTCGAGCTTATACCACATCGACAGACTTGGCTATACATAACCTCGCCCATAAACCAAAAATAACCCTTCCAACCCAATACGAAAACTTTTGGTCGGTCTTTTCCGAAGTAGCTGCGGGAACCTTACCACCTGTTTGACCCTATGATCACGCCATTAAACTCAAGGATTCTTTCACTCCCAAAATTGGTAAACTTTACCCATTATCTACTGACGAAACTAAAGCAGCAGATGATTTTATCGATGAACATCTCAAATCTGGCAAAATCCACCCATCTAATTCCCCACAAGCTTCACCGTTCTTCTTCGTCAAAAAGAAAGATGGACGACTTCGCCCCTGTCAGGACTACCGATATTTAAACGAACATACCGTCCGCGATGCCTACCCCTTACCGCTTATCACTGACTTAATCGACAAACTAAAAGACGCCAAACATCTTACCAAGTTTGACGTCCGATGGGGTTACAACAATGTCCGAATCAAGGACGAAGACCAATGGAAGGCGGCATTTATCACACATCGGGGATTGTTCGAACCAATGGTTATGTTCTTCGGCATGACCAATTCCCCTGCCACCTTCCAACGATTCATGAACGACTCCTTCCACGATATGATAGCGGAAGGATGGTTAGTTATTTATATGGATGACCTATTGATCTATTCTCCTGATCAGGAAACCCACAAATGCAACACAAAACGCGTTCTCCAACGAATGGCAGACCTCGATCTGCATCTCAAACTAGAAAAATGCGTTTTTGATACTGCTGAAGTTGAGTATTTAGGACTGATCGTCAAACCCGGCCAGTTGGCTATGGACCTCGTTAAACTTGATGGAATCTCTGCCTGGAAAACGCCAACCACTCTCAAGGAAGTCCGTTCTTTCCTTGGTTTTGCTAACTTCTATCGTCGTTTTATCCACGACTATTCCACTCTCGCTCGACCTCTCATTGACCTCACAAAGAAAACAGTCCCATGGACCTGGACCCCAACCTGTCAAACCGCTTTCGATTCCCTCAAAGCGACATTTATGATGAAACCCGTCCTCAGCCTTCCCGACGTCTCCAAACCCTTCGCCATTGCAACCGATGCATCCAAATGGGCAACCAGTGGCATTCTTTTACAAACAGACACTAATGGAGATTGGCATCCTTGTTCCTATCTGTCCCAATCCTTCGCACCCGCCGAACAAAATTACGACATCCATGACCGTGAACTTCTTGCCATCCTACGTGCTTCACGCGCCTGGCGTCATTATCTTATTGGTTCCCCTACGCCTATCCAGGTCTTTACTGACCATAAAAACCTCACTTACTTTCGCCAGGCTCAACTGCTCAATCGTCGCCAAGCTCGTTGGTTATTGGATCTCCAAGACTTCGACCTTCGCATTGATCACGTTCCCGGCAAACTCCTTGCCAGACCCGATGCTCTCTCCTGATGTCCCGATCATATCCCTGCCAACGACACCTCCGATAATGCTGATGTCACCCTTCTCCCCGACTCTTTCTTCGTAAATTTAATTGACACTATGCTTGATCGTCAAATCCGTCGGGCGTCCCTTTTGGACCCTGTCGTCCTCGACTGGGTCAACCCCAAGCCCTTGACCGGTTCTTCCGCCACTCGTAACCCGTCTGACTGGTCCTTTACCGATGGCAAACTGTTTTATCAGGGCCGTGTTTACCTTCCCTTCCTTGTGACGATGTTCTCCAGCGCTCCGTTGTGTCCGGGTGCCACGATCATGAAACGGCAGGACACCCGGGGTACCTGAAAACCCGCCAGCTCGTCGCTGCGGCCTACTGGTGGCCTGGCTTGGCATCGTTTGTCCGTCGTTACGTAGCCGGCTGTGCCATCTGCCAATGGAACAAGGTCAACACTCATCCCTCCACACCTCCGCTCATGCCCATCCATTCTGCGTGCACGCGCCCTTTTCAACAAGTCTCATGCGACCTGATCACCGGTCTCCCTTCCTCCTCTGGCTTTGATGCCCTGTTGGTCGTGGTCGACCATGGCCTTACGAAGGGGGTAATTCTCTGCCCGACTACCGCCACCGTTACGGCTGAAGGAATTGCCTCGTTATTTTTTACCCACGTTTTCACCTGGTTTGGCCTGTACGAAAAGATTATCTCCGACCGTGGTCCCCAGTTTGCCTCTTCCTTCGCCCGGGAATTAGGACGACTCCTCGGATACGAACTCACCATTTCCACCGCGTACCACCCACAAACCGACGGAGAAACAGAACGTGTGAATCAAGAAGTAGAAATGTATTTGCGGATCTTCTGTGGGAATGAGCCAACAACATGGGCCAATCACATCATGATGGCAGAATTCGCGCACAACCACCGCCCTCGTTCGGTCACAGGAAAATCGCCCTTCTTTCTCATGATGGGCTTCGAACCCCAAGCCCTACCAACAGTCATTCCGTCATCAACTCTTCCGGCCGTAAACCAACGCATGTCACTTCTCACGGCCGCACGAAATGAGGCTCTCGCTGCACACGAACTCGCCAGGCAAACAATGGCAGCAAGATCCAAACAGCGGTTTACCCCATTCAAAATAGGAGAAAAGGTATGGTTGGAAGCGAGGAACTTAAAATGCCTCGTAGTTAATCCCAAGTTCGCTGCAAAACGAGAAGGGCCGTTCGTCATCACAAAAATTCTTTCACCTATTACGTATCAGTTACGCCTACCAAAGACTTGGAAAATCCATCCGGTATTCCACGCCTCTCTTCTTTCCCCTTATCACGAGAACAACACTTATGGAACAAATTTCGCACAACCACCACCGGATCTAGTAAACGGCGAAGAAGAATATGAAATTGAGGAAATCCGACGCCATCGTGGTTCCGCAGCACACCGCTCCTTCCTAATCCGATGGAAAGGGTACACAGCAGAAGAAGACTCGTGGGTTCCCAAGCGGGACTTGAAACACTCCACAGCGTTGCTAAAAGACTATAAAAAACGTCACAAACTTTGAAAACCCCCATCCTTTCCTCCCTTCCATTTTATGTTCGACTTCGTCCCAAAAGAAAAACTGTCGCATTTCACATTTCGTTTTCGCTATAAAGTTCCAAGTTCCCATTCACTCCAACACGCCTACTTTTGTCGCTACGACTATTGTCCTTTTCATCATACTTTTTAATCTCTTTTCGTTTCTTTTCCTCCTTTCCATTCACTATGGGTATGACCTACGCTGTCCGTTCTATTTCCCCCATTCCTGAATTAGTCGATGACGCCTCCTCATCGCGCTCCTTCGCCACCGCCCCGGAGCAAATCCATCTTCAGCTTCACAACGACTCGGACGACCAAGACGACTCCAATTCCGTAACGGCGGAAGCAGGGTGGGGAGAGAGTCCTGATGATGCCTGGCGGGTGGCGAGACCTGCGATAGATACGCCTGATCCTTTTGCTATCCAACAAATTAGTTCTCACCCACCGATTCTATCGGTCCTTCTCCCACCAGCGTCTCACCGTCTCCGCACCGACTCGCCAGATGACACATATGCCCAAGTGCTGCTCCACCGCATCACGGACTCCCATTTGGCTATCCCAGCCACCAGTCACCTTGACTATGGCTCACCCCTCCTCGCACTATACAAGGCCTTCCTGGAAACCGAACGCATGGATCTCCTAGTTCGCAACAACTCTACCAATCCCGACGCCCACATAACCCTCATCGTCGGGATCCTTCAACATATTAGAGATCATTTGCGTGGCACGCTCGTCACAATGGGATATCAGCTCCATTTTGGCGAATTTCTCGCCGACGTTGAACGGTACACCCAGGAGTTAACCCTCGCACAAGGACTCCAACCTCCCCCCTATTCGTCTCTTGCCACCCCGAGCGCTTCATCCTCCCCCCTCGACCCTGCTGTCGAAGCATCACTCGCTCACACCGATGCATGGCTTGCCGGTTTGGACGGACGACTTGTTTTGCCTCCTAATCATCCCCACTACCCAGAGGCCTGTTTTGAGTGCCACCGCCTTGGACATCATCGTGTCCACTGCCCCCAGTACCAGTGCCCCTTATGCCTCGTCTGGGCTCTGGGACACGCACAAGTTCGCTGCCCAACTCAGCCACGACCTCGTCCTCCCCGTCACCCGACTTCCTCATCCTCGTCAGGGTCATCCCGCACTCAACACTCCCTCCCTGGCTCGAGCTCGCTCCCTCGTCCCTCACAATGTTCGTCCGTCCCACGTCGCCGTCGTACCGTCTCCCCTATTTCCCCCCTTCCTGACAATGACACCCATGTTGATGACGTGTGGGACGACGTCACTTACAGTAACGTCATGGGCTCCCCCGGTGGTTTTGCTTTGGATCTCTGAGTCCCTTCTGCAGCGCATATGTGTCTCAAGAACTGGTTCTCATCGGAGACTCGAGGCATGGTGGGGGGGTAATGTTACGATTCCTTTGTTCATGTGTACAATTGCTACGTTCTATCACGTCTTCTCTTCCTTCTTGATGACTTCTTCATGGTAAACCACGGTTTCACCTTTCACCTGTCATCAAGATTACATTTACTTTCCTTCTTTCCGTTTCCTCGGACTTCTATGACTGACTCACACACTGAGTCATACTTACTCATCATTCTTTACTCTTCAACAGAGTTCTTTTCGTTTCCATCGCATTCTGCAATGTTCTTTCATTTATCCTTTTACTTCCTTTTTCCTTTCGTAGTCCTGGTCCGTGCTAGCCTCTCCCAACGTATATAAACTATACTAGCACAACCTGTATATCTTAACTTTGAGCTCCGCAATTCTATGCTTAGTCTTGCCTCTCAGTTCATCAACTTCGGTCCCAAAGTCCCTCAGTCCCAGTAAAGGCCTCTCTCTAATGAAGCCTTCCTCAAGCCCTAGTCCTTGTTCTCTCAGTCCTAGTCAGCTTGCGGCTGCGTGCGAGCCTACCCGGCCCACACGTAACACTGTGAGCTCGGCACATGTCATATTGGGATTCGCGTTATTAGCGGCTGTGTTGTGCGCTCGCTGACCTGCCATTTGGGCTTCTTGGGACTCAACCATGGCTGTGCAATGGTCTTCCATGGTCGTGCTTACTTGCTCATAGGTCTTTTCACCCTTGGTATGTTAAAAGGTTATAAAGCTCAGAGCCTCAATAATATGGCAATTAACTGAGGTGTAAGAAAAGACTAATGTGCGAAGGTATAGTGCTTACATAAGCTGAATAAGCGTACCAAATAAGAATATTCAACATGGTACCCTTTGGCTTGACTAGTTGACTCGCTTTGACGTTAGATTGACCGTTCCATTTGCATTCACATTTGCAACATGTTCTGCTATGTGGTAGGTCGAGGCTCTGCGCTGCTGAGTCATGCAAGCGCTGTGTGGTCTCTCACATTGGTATCATAGTACTCTTTAGTGGCTGTAGTACCGTTGTAGGAGTCTTCTTGAACCGTTTGCTGAGATATTGCCATTGTTCGTGAGCCGTTGAAAGGTGAAATATGTTGACTATAATAGAATCTAGTAAGCTTGAAGCAACGAACCATTTTGCTGTGGCTTCATGCTGTCAGTCTGAGTGTGTCACAGTTCCTGCAAGGTATTCTTGCAGTCCGTGTGCACAAATGGCTTGCTCAACCTGTGTGCACCATTCCAACCTATCACTACCGTTTGGAGAAAGTTCTGAGATGTCGACAAAATCCATGAGTCTCTTTTTGAGTACCTGTGTGAGTGAACTAATGAGCATAGGCAGGGCTCATAACCTGTAGAATACTTTAGTAGTCACTATTATATTAGCAGTAGTACTACAGTGAGTGAAAAAACCCTTGCAATGTTTTACTATTTTTCACTAGGTGCAATGTAGCACATGAAGGTGTGGGAATGGCGCTTATCCTTGGTAAGGTGGATGATAGAGGGTTCCCTCAGCTACAATTCGGTCCCTGGATCATGTGATTTGGCACAGCCAATGCCAAGA
>JBBPJJ010000946.1:0-12772 GCA_038088635.1 Veloboletus limbatus
CTCCTTCCATCTTGTTCCATGATTACACGTCCCTATCTATTTAAGTACTTCTCCCACTGTACTCTATTCTCATTCTCGATCTGCGCTATACAGTGTATCATCTTGAGTCACTCCTAGTCCCTTCGTCATCGTCTAAGTCCTCCTCTGTCTTGCCTTTGTGTGGCAACCCCTTAGTCTTCGCTAGCATAAGAGATCAAGGAAGTGTGCCCTCTCCATGGTAGAGGCACTACTTTGCTAGCTCCTTCGTCCTTTGTCCTCAAGTGTACGCTCAGCGTAACAGTAGCCTGGGTGTCCTGCCGTTTCATGATCGTGGCACCCGGACACAATGGCACGGCGATGCAAGTCATTGCAGGGAATGTACAAACGACCACGGTAAGAGAGTCTCCCATCAGCGTAAGACCAATCGGAGGGAAGACGGGCTGAGGAACCAGGGAGAGGCTGAGGGTTCAACCAATCAAGAACCAGGGGATCGGAAGCAGAAGCATCCCGGATCCGACGATCAAGGGCGGCATCGACGAGGTTGACAAACAGGGAATCGGGGAGGAGGGTGACATCGGCATTATCCGAGGAGGCCCCGGCGGGGATATGATCTGGGCGACGGGAGAGAGCATCAGGACCCGCGAGTAATTTACCAGGAATGTGAGTAATTTGCAGGTCAAAGTCCTGTAAGTCCAGCAACCAGCGAGCCTGGTGGCGATTTAATAACTGGGCTTGACAAAAGTAAGTAAGGTTTTTGTGGTCAGTGAAAACTTGAACGGGAGTAGGAGAACTAATAAGGTAATGCCGCCAGGCACGTAGGGCATGGAGAATAGCCAGGAGCTCGCGGTCGTGAATGTCGTAATTTTGTTTGGCGGGTAAGAAGGATTGAGAGAGATAAGAACAGGGGTGCCAATCCCCATTCATATCTGATTGCAAGAGAATACCACCGGTTGCCCATTTAGAGGCGTCTGTGGCGATGGCGAACGGCTTTGTGCTATCGGGGAGTTGAAGGACGGGTTTAGTTAGAAAAGCTGTTTTGAGCGAGTCGAAGGCGGATTGACAGGCTGGGGTCCAATCCCAAGGAGTCGTTTTCTTTGTGAGGTCGATCAACGGACGAGCCAAGGTAGAGTAGTCACGAATGAAACGGCGGTAAAAGTTAGCAAAACCTAGAAAGGACCGAACATCTTTGAGAGTAAGTGGCGTTTTCCAAGCACGTATGCCATCGAGTTTAATAGGGTCCATGGCCAACTGTCCGGGTTTGACGATCATGCCGAGATATTCAACTTCTGAAGTAGTGAAAACGCATTTTTCCAATTTGAGATGTAGGTCGAGGTCTGCCATGCGTTGAAGAATGCGTTTGGTATTGCATTCATGGGTTTCCTGATCGGGGGAATAGAGCAATAGGTCATCCATATAAATAACCAACCATCCTTCCGCTATCATATCGCAGAAGGAGTCATTCATGAACTGTTGGAAGGTAGCAGGGGAATTGGTCATGCCAAAGAACATAACCGTTGGTTCGAATAATCCCCGATGTGTGATGAATGCCGCCTTCCATTGGTCTCCGTCTTTGATTCGAACATTGTTGTAGCCCCATCGGATGTCAAACTTGGTAAAATGTTTGGCGTCTTTCAGTTTGTCGATTAAGTCAGTGATGAGCGGCAAGGGGTAGGCATTGCGAACGGTATGTTCGTTTAAATACTGATAGTCTTGGCATGGGTGAAGTTTTCCATCTTTCTTCTTGACGAAGAAGAATGGTGAGGCTTGTGGGGAATTGGACGGACGGATTTTGCCAGATTTGAGATGTTCTTCGATAAAGTCATCTGCTGCTTTAGTTTCTTCAGTGGATAGTGGGTAGCGTTTACCGATCTTGGGAACAAAGGACTCTTTCAGATTAATGGCATGATCATAGGGTCGGACCGGTGGTAAGGTCCCCGCAGCTACTTCGGAGAACACCGACTGAAAGTTGTCGTATTTGATCGGAAGGGTTACCTTTGGTTTATGGGTGAGGTTTTGTATAGCTAAGTCTGTTGATGTGGTGTAAGCTCGGACCATAGCAGGGGACATGCATCGTGGGGTCAAATATCTTTTGTCTCCTTTAATAACGCAATTAATGCAATAGGACGTTGTTGCTTTCTTGGTAAAATCTTCTGGTCGGAGAAAATCTTCATTATTTGTTTCAAGGTAGTCGTAAAGTCTTTTGTCGAATTCATGGGTTATTGCGGCATGTCGCACTGGATGGGGTTCGATTTTGTAATATCCAGGGGCTTGCTGAGTCTTCCGAGCTTGCTCTTTGCTTTCAGTAGCGAGGTTATCTGATCGATCGGTTTCGGGTCGGAGTAGTAGGTGGTTTCTTTTCCAATCGATCACAGGGTCTTCTTGTTGAAGCCATGGGAAGCCTAGGATAATGCGATCGTTTCCGCATCCCATGACGTGGAAAAGAACTTTGGTGGTAATACTCCTGATTGTGATATAGAGATCGGCGGTAAAATGGATTGTTCCTTTGACGTTTAGGGATCCATCGACGTTTTTGACAGGGATTGATTTTGGTAATCGGGTGCAAGGGATTCGATTCTTTCGAACGAACCCCCAATCAAGGCAATTGATATGTGCTCCAGAGTCTATGAGGGCAGTAGTGATGACGGTTTTCTTGGTACTCGCGGGGATTGATATCGTGGCGGTTATGAATAGTGATTTCGTGGATTTAGACTGTACAGGCGAGTACTTATGGGAAAGAGAGGCTGACGTCATTACAGGCTCTCCATTTAAAAAAACTGGATCTTGTTAACCAGGATCTCGTCATCTTTGTCGTCACATTCCATCAGGTCCGGGATTTCTCCCGTCTCTTCTTCGTCAGTTCTTTTCACAACTATATCAACTTCTTCCAACTTCTTTTCCTTCCAGGTAGCTTTGGTGTTGACGAAGCGGGTCTTACATTTGGTGGCTGAGTGACCTGGAAGACGGCATTTGAAGCAGAGTCCTCGTTCCTGGCATTCCTTACGGGAGTCAGGCGTAAGTTTGGGTGGTCTGGTGATTGTGGTTGCATCGACCTCCATGGCATTTGGGTCTTTACGAGGAAACGAGAAAGGGCGTGAGACTGGAGTAGATGTATGAGAGGTACGCGCTTTGATTTCTCTGACTCTATCCCAAGCTGCATTGAACGATGTGGCTTTTTCGTACCATTTGTCGATTGAGTCTGGTACTGGGTCCATGGTCATAATACGCATCATCAGGTTTGAAGGGATCCCGGCAGAGTAGTAGCCAATCAAGACATTGTGGTCAGTGATACCGGCATGTGCAGCGTTGGTCTGAAACTCGGTGGTGTAGAGGCTGAGAGAAGGGGTGAATACACCTTTGTTCAAGACCAACTTCTTAGTGGAAAGCCATCCGATGGCTTGATTGATGACGTCATGATGTTTGAATGCCCTGTTGAGCTTGGTAGTGAAGGAAGCCCAGGTACCCATACTAAGAGTGCCATCGTTTTGTACACAACTGTCACGGAATGTGGCTGCCCAACTCCTAGCTGATCCCTTGGTCATGTAAGACAGGGCAAAGGCGATCTGCTTAGCGTCATTGGTGTAAATTTCGGAGTTGGTGCTGAGGTAGAACACGACGTTGTTATACCATCCTAGGTATTCAGAATAGTTCCCATCGAACTCTTGGGGAGCGTTAAGTCGAAGTTCGGTGGGTCGGTTGGTCATTGGTAGCATGGTAACAGGAGATCGAGGTGAAGGTTGAGCAGGTACGAGGGATCGAGGTGGTGGTTGTACTGGGGTTACTGGCGAAGTTTCTTCGTTGTCTTCATCTTGGTCCAAGGTTTCTGAGAGTTCTTCGTCATCAGAGGATTCTGGGATAACTGGGGGAGGATGTCGAGGAGTTGTTCTCGACGTTCGGGGAGTACGCGAAGACAGAGTGAAGAAGGATACAGCTCACGATAATAGTGGCCGTGCAGGAGGAAACTTTGAGCTTTTGTTACGTGTGGGCCAGGTAAGCTCGCACGTATCCGCAAGGTGACTGGGACTTGAGACAAGGACAAGAACCTTGAGGAAGGCTTCGTTATTGAGAGGCCTTACTGGGACTGAGAGATGGGGTCGAAGTTGTTGAACTGAGAGGCAAGACTAAGACTAGAATTGCAGAGCTCAAAGTTAAAGAATACAAGTTGTGCTAGTGTGGTTTATATACATTGAGACATGCTAGCACGGACCAAGACTATGAAAGGAAAAAGGAAGTAAAAGGATAGATGAAAGAACATCACAGAATGCGATGGAAACGGAAAGAACTCTGTTGAAGAGTGAAGATTGACGAGATAAGTATGACTCAGTTAGTGAGTCAGTAAATAGAAGTCCGAGGAATTGGAGCGAAGGAAAGTGAATGTAATCCTGATGACAGATGAAAGGTGAAACCGTAGTTTACCGTGAAGAGGTCATCAAGGAAAGAGGAAGCACTTCTAGACGAATCGTAACAATTATCAGGGTTGATACGAGCATAGTCCCTATCCCCCTCTTTGGGATAGACATCCCAGCGTCAAGTAAGGGCGTCAGGCTTGCCGCCCAAACGTCCGGGGCGGAAACGGAGGACGAGGTTGAATTGGCAGAGGAACTCTGACCAGCGGGCCTGCTGCTGGATAAGGAGCCGGGTAGACGTGAAGTATTCTAGGTTCTTGTGGTCGGTAACGATGTCGACAGGCGTAGCGGAGCCCTCAAGGTAGTGGCGCCAAGTACGAAAAGCGTCATGGACAGTGAGAAGCTCCTTATCATGGGTGTCATAGTTGAGCTCATGGGTATGCAGTGTGCGCGAGTAGAAAGCAACAGGGCAGACTTCGTCATCGGAGCACTGGAGAGACAGAATTATGGCCACTGCATAGTCGAGGCATCAGTCTCCACAATGAGCAGAGCATCGGGCACCCAATGAGTGAGGATCGGAGTGGAGGTGAAGGTGTCCTTGAGGCACTGGAAGGCGGAGCGACAGTCATCTGAGAAATTCCACGGAATACCCTTATGGGTGAGGCGGGTTAACGGAATGGTGATTTTGGAGTAACTGTGGATGAAGCGCCGGTAAAAATTGGCGAAACCAAGGATAGATTGGACATCCTTGACCTTACGAGGTTCAGGCCACTCTCGAACGGTGGTGACTTTGTCAGCGGACATCGTCAGGCGGCTGGGGGAGAGGCAATAGCTGAGGTACTCGGTGGAGTCCGTGTGGAATTTGCACTTCTCTGTTTTGGCAAAGAGACCGTTAGCACGGAGTCGCTGGAGGACATCTCGGACATGCTCATGGTATGCAGACTTGTTCTCGGAGTAAATGAGGATATCATCCAGGTAAATGATGACACAGACATTGAGGAGGTCAGTGAAGATGGTATTGACCAACCGCTGAAATGCTGCGGGAGCGTTCGTGAGACCCAACGGCATGACAAGCCATTCATAGGAGCTGTAGCAAGTGTAGAAGGAGGTCTTCCATTCATCGCCGTCAGCAATGCGGACCAGATGGTACGCGTGCCAGAGGTCGATTTTGGTGTAAATCTTAGCACAGCTCGGAGCATCGAGGAGATCGGAGATGTGGGGAAGTGGGTAGTGGTCTTTCTTTGTGATTTTGTTAAGGCCTCGGAAGTCAACACAGAGGCGGAGTGAACTGTCCTTCTTGTGGACAAAGAGGACCAGAGCTGCATGAGCAGAGGCGGAAGGACGAATGAAACCATTAGCGAGGTGTTCATCCAGGAATAAGCGGAGGGATTCCAACTCTGAGGAGGACAGGGAATAAGTGGTGCCGAGGGGAGGAGAAGCTCCATCCTCCAGGTTGATGTTGAGATCATGCTTGCGATGCGGCGAGAGTGTAGATGTTACGTGTGGACCGGGTAGGTTCGCACGTAGCCGCAAGGTGACTAGGACTGAGGACGAGGACTAGGGCTTGAGGAAGGCTTCGTTGTAGAGAGGCCTTTTACTGAGACTGAGGGACTGGGGGACCGAAGTCGACGAACTGAGAGGCAAGACTAAGCATAGTATTGCGGAGCTCAAAGTTAAGTTGTACAGGTCATGCTAGTACGGTTTATATATGTCAGGAGAGGCTAGCACGGACCAAAACTAAGAAAGGAAAAAGGAAGTAAAAGGATAGATAAAAGAACATCGCAGAATGCGATGGAAATGGACAGAACTCTGTTGAAGAGTAAAGAATGATGAGTGAGTATGACTCAGTATGTGAGTCAGCCATGGAAGTCCGAGGAAACGGAAAGAAGAAAAGTAAGTGTAATCTTGATGACGAATGAAAGGTGAAACCGTAGTTTACCGTGAAGAAGTCATCAAGGAGAAAGTGTAACGAGATAGAACATAGTAATCATATGCAAAGGAAAGAGGAATCGTAACATTACCCCCCCATTACGTCTCAAGTCTCCGACGAGAACCAGGTCTTGAGACACATATATGCCACAGAGGCGATTCAGAGGTCCGAAGCAAACGCACCCAGGGAACCTGTGACATTAGCATAGGCGACGTCGTCCCAAACGTCATCGACGTGCGTGTCGGTGTCGGGAAGTGGGGAGATAGGGGAGACGGTGCGACGATGACAAGGGGCGGAGGAACGTTGTGAAGGACGAGGGAAGGAGCCCGATCCCGAAAGAGAATGCTGAGTGAGGGATGATCCCGACGAGGAGGAGGAGGTCGGACGACGGGGAGGTCGAGGTCGTGGCCTAGTGGGACAGTGAACTTGTGCGTGTCCTGGAGCCCAGACGAGGCATAATGGGCATTGGTACTGGGGACACTGGGCGCGACGATGCCCAAGGCGGTGACACTCAAAACAGGCTTCCGGGTAGCGGGGATGATTGGGAGGCAGGATAAGATGACCATCCAAACCGGCTAGCCATGCGTCGGTATGGGCGAGTGATGCCTCGACGGCAGGGTCGAGGGGAGAAGAGGAGGCACTCAGAGTTGGGAGAGATGAATAGGGAGGGAGTTGGACTCCTTGTGCGAGGGTCAGGTCCCAGGTATAGCGTTCAACATCGGCGAGAAATTCACCACAATGTAGTTGATATCCCACCGTGACAAGTGCACTGCGTAGATGATCCCTGATATGTCGCATGACTCCCACGACGAGAGTCATGTGGGCGTCTGGATTGGTGAAGTTGTTGTGGATCAGGAGATCCATACGTTCGGTTTCGAGGAGGGCTTTGTATAGCACAAGGAGAAGGTAACCGTAGTCAAGGTGACTGGTGGCTGGGATTGCCAGGCGGGAGTCAGTGATGCGGTGGAGCATCACCTGGGCATATGTGTCATCTGGCTCATCGGTGCAGAGACGGTGAGACGCTGGTGGGAGAAGAACCGATAAAATTGGTGGGTGAGAACTTATAGGTCTAGTGGCAAAAGGATCGGGCGTATCTAACACAGGTCTCGCCACCTGCCAGGCATCATCGGGATTCTCTCCCCACCCTGCTTCTGCGGTTACTGAATTTGTGATCGTCCGAGTCATTGTTGAGGCAGAGACGAATTGGTTCCGGGGCGTTGGTGAAGGTGTGCGATGAGGAGGCATCGTCGACCAATTCCGGAATGGGGGAAACAGAACGGACGGTGTAGGTTAAACCCATAATGAAAGGATGAAAGGGAATTTAAAAGGTATAGTGGAAGGGGCAGTAGTCGTATTTACAGAAGTAAGCGTGTTGCAATAAATGGGAACTTGGGACTTTATAACAAAAACGAAATGTGAAATGGGAGAGTTTTTCTTTAGGGATGAAGTCGAACATAAAATTGAAGGGAAAGGAGCGGGTGGGGGTGTTCAGAGTTTGTGACGTTTTTTATAGTCGTTCAACAGTGCTGTGGAATGTTTCAAGTTCCGCTCAGGAACCCACGAGTCTTCTTCGGCTGTGTACCCTTTCCATCGGATTAGGAAAGAGCGATGGGCTGCGGACCCATGATGGCGTCGGATTTCCTCAATTTCGTATTCTTCTTCACTTTCTACTAAGTCCGGTGGTGGTTGTGTGAAGTTTGTTCCGTAGGTGTCATTCTCACGATAGGGAGAAAGAAGGGAAGCGTGGAATACCGGATGGATCTTCCAAGTCTGTGGCAGACGTAGTTGATATGTAATAGGTGAGAGGATTTTTGTGATAACGAATGGCCCTTCTCGTTTTGCGGCGAATTTGGGGTTTACTACGAGGCGTTTTAAATTCCTTGCTTCTAACCATACCTTTTCTCCTATTTTGAACAGGGTAAACCACCGTTTGGATCTCGCTGCCATGGTTTGCCTAGCGAGTTCATGAGCAGCGAGGGCTTCATTTCGTGCTGCTGTGAGAAGTGACATGCATTGGTTTACGGCCGGAAGAGTTGATGACGGAATAACTGTTGGCAGGGCTTGGGGTTCGAAGCCCATCATGAGAAAGAAGGGCGATTTTCCGGTGACCGAATGGGGGCGGTGGTTGTGCGCGAATTCTGCCATCGTAATGTGATTGGCCCAGGTTGTTGGCTCGTTTCCACAGAAGATCCGTAAATACATTTCTACTTCTTGATTCACTCGTTCCATTTCTCCGTCGGTTTGTGGGTGATATGCAGTGGAAATGGCGAGTTCGTATCCGAGGAGTCGCCCTAATTCCTTGGCGAAGGAAGAGGCGAACTGGGGGCCACGGTTGGAGATAATCTTTTCGTACAGGCCAAACCGGGTGAAAACATGGGTAAAAAATAATGAGGCAATTCCTTCGGCCGTAACGGTGGCAGTAGTTGGACAGAGAATTACCCCCTTCGTAAGGCCATGGTCAACCACGACCAAGAGGGCGTCAAAGCCAGAGGAAGAAGGGAGACTGGTGATCAGGTCACACGAGACTTGTTGAAAAGGGCGCGTGCATGCAGAACGGATGGGCATGAGCGGAGGCGTGGAGGGATGAGTGTTGACCTTGTTCCGTTGGCAGACGGCACAGCCTTCGACGTAATGACGGACAAACAACGCCAAGCCAGGCCACCAGTAGGTCGCAGCGACGAGCTGGCAGGTTTTCAGGTACCCTGGGTGCCCTGCAGTTTCATGATTGTGGCACCCGGACACAATGGAGCGCCGGAGAGTATCGTCACAAGGAATATAAACGCGTCCCTGATAAAATAGTTTGCCATCACCAAAGGACCAGTCAGACAGGTTACGAGTGGCAGAAGAACCAGGCAAGGGATTGGGGTGGAGCCAGTCGAGGACAACAGGGTCCGAAGTGGAAGCCTGACGGATTTGACGATCAAGGGTGGTGTCGATTAAATTAACAAAGAGAGAGTCGGGAAGAAGGGTGACGTCAGCATTATCAGAGGTGTCGTTGGCAGGGATATGATCGGGACGGCGAGAGAGTGTGTCAGGTCCCGCAAGGAGTTTGCCAGGAACATGATCGATGCGAAGGTCAAAGTCTTGGAGATCTAATAACCAACGAGCCTGACGACGATTGAGTAGTTGAGCTTGGCGAAAGTAAGTAAGATTTTTATGGTCAGTAAAGACCTGAATGGGGTCAGGGGAACCAATAAGATAATGACGCCAAGCGCGTAAGGCACGCAAGATGGCAAGAAGTTCGCGGTCATGGATGTCGTAATTTCGTTCCGCAGGTGCAAAGGATTGGGACAGATAGGAACAAGGATGCCAATCTCCGTTAGTGTCCATTTGCAAAAGGATGCCACCGGTTGCCCATTTGGATGCATCGGTGGCAATAGCGAAAGGTTTGGAGATGTCAGGGAGTCGGAGGATGGGTTTCGTTATAAATGCCGTTTTGAGGGAGTCGAAAGCAGTTTGACAGACTTGGGTCCAAGCCCATGGGACAGTTTTCTTTGTGAGGTCAATAAGGGGCCGAGCTAGAGTGGAATAGTCGCGGATAAAATGGCGATAGAAATTAGCGAAACCGAGGAAAGAACGGACTTCCTTAAGAGTGGTTGGTGTCTTCCAGGTAGAGATACCATCAAGTTTGATGGAATCCATGGCCAATTGGCTGGGTTTGACTATCATCCCCAGATATTCAACCTCGGCGGTATCAAAGACGCATTTTTCCAATTTGAGGTGGAGATCGAGGTCGGTCATTCGTTGGAGAACACGTTTGGTATTACGTTCGTGGGTTTCTTTGTCTGGGGAATAAATTAGTAGATCGTCCATATAGATGACCAACCATCCTTCTGCGATCATATCCCGGAATGAGTTATTCATAAACCTTTGAAAGGTGGCAGGGGAATTTGTCATGCCGAAGAACATAACCGTTGGTTCGAATAACCCCCAATGTGTGATAAATGCCGCCTTCCATTGGTCTCCGTCTTTGATTCGGACATTGTTGTAACCCCATCGGACGTCAAACTTGGTAAAATGTTTGGCGTCTTTTAGTTTGTCAATTAAGTCGGTGATAAGCAGTAAGGGGTAGGCATCACGGACAGTATGTTCATTTAAGTATCAATAATCTTGACAGGGGCGAAGTTTTCCGTCTTTCTTCTTGACGAAGAAGAATGGTGAGGCTTGTGGGGAATTGGACAGACAGATTTTGCCAGATTTGAGATGTTCTTCAATAAAGTCATCTGCCGCTTTAGTTTCATCAGCAGATAATGGGTAGAGTTTACCGATCTTGGGAGTGAAGGAATCTTTTAGATTAATGGCGTGATCGTAGGGTTGGACAGGTGGTAAGGTTCCTGCAGCCACCTCGGAAAATACCAGCTGGAAGCTTTCGTATTGGGTTGGAAGGGTCACCTTTGGTTTATGGGCGAGGTTTTGTATAGCCAAGTCTGTTGATGTGGTGTAAGCTCGGATCATGGCAGGGGATACGCATCGTGGGGTTAAATATCGTTTGTCTCCTTTAACAACGCGATTAATGCAATAGGACGTCACCGCCTTCTTAGTGAAATCTTCAGGTCGGAGGAAGTCCTCGTTGTTTGTCTCGAGGTAGTCGTAGAGTCTTTTGTCGAAATCATGAGTTATTGCGGCATGTCGTACCAGATGGGGTTCGGTTTTGTAAAATCCAGGGGCTTGTCCATTTTTCCAGGTTTGTTCTTTGATTTCTGTTGTTAGGTCGTTGGATCGATTGACTTCGGGTCGGAGTAGTAGGTGGTTCTTTTTCCAATCGATCACAGGATCTTCCTGTTGAAGCCATGGGAAGCCTAGGATAATGCGATCATTTCTGCATCCCATAACATGGAAGAGAACCTTGGTGGTAACACCGCCAATTGTGACATAGAGATCGGCAGTGAAATGAATTGTTCCCTTAATGTTTAGGGATCCGTCCATGTTCTTGACTGGGATCGGTTTTGGTAATCGGGTACAAGGGATTCAATTCTTTCGAACGAACCCCCAATCGAGGCAATTGATGTATGCTCCTGAGTCTACGAGGGCAGTGGTGACGACGGTTTTCTTGGTACTCGCGGGGATTGATAGCGTAGCGGTTATGAATAATGATTTCGTGGATTTAGATGGTACAGGTGAGTATTTATGGAAAGGAGAGGCTGATGTCATTAAAGACTCTCCTGTTAAAAAGACTGGACTTTGTTGACGAGGATTTTGTCGTCTTCATCGTCACATTCCATCAAGTCCGGGATTTCTCCCATCTTTTCTTCGTCAATTCTTTTCACGACTACATCAACATCTTCCTGCTTCTTTTCTCTCCAAGTTGCTTTAGTATTGACGAAGCGAGTCTTACATTTATTGGCCGAGTGACCGGGAAGACGACATTTGAAACAAAGTCCTCATTCTTGGCATTCCTTACGGGATTCTGGTGTGAGCTTGGATGGCCTGGTGACGGTAGTTGCATCGACTTCCATGGCATTTGGATCCTTGCGGGGGAGAGAAGGGACGTGAGGTTGGAGCGGATGTATGAGAGGTACGCGCTTTAATTTCCCTAACTCTGTCCCAGGCTGCGTTGAACGATGCAGCTTTTTCGTACCATTTGTCAATTGAATCTGGTACTGGGTCCATGGTCATAATACGCATCATCAGGTTAGAGGGGATTCCGGCGGAGTAGTAGCCGATCAAGACATTGTGGTCAGTGATACTAGCGCGTGCCGCGTTGGTCTAAAAGTCAGTGGTGTAGAGACTGAGAGAAGGGGTGAACACGCCTTTGTTCAGGATCATCTTCTTTGTGGAAAGCCATCCGATGGCTTGATTGATAACGTCATGGTGTTTGAATGCCCTGTTGAGCTTGGTAGTAAAGGAAGCCCAGGTTCCTATATTAAGGGTGCCATCATTTTGTACACAACTATCACGGAATGTGGCTGCCCAACTCTTAGCTGATCCTTTGGTCATGTAAGATAGGGCAATGGCGATCTGTTTCGCATTGTTGGTGTAAATTTCGGAGTTGGTGCTGAGGTAGAACACGACGTTGTTATACCATCCTAGGTAGTCAGAGTAGTTCCCATCGAACTCTTGAGGAGCATTGAGTCGTAGTTCGGTAAGTCGATTAGTCATCAGTAATACGGTGACAGGGGATCGAGGCGAAGGTTGAGCAGGCGCTAGGGATTGAAGTGGCGGTTGTACTGGGGTTACTGGCAAAGTTTCTTCGTTGTCTTCGTCTTTGTCTGAGTGTTCTGAGAGGTCTTTGTCATCAGACGATTCTGGGATAACTGGGGGAGGATGTCGAGGTGTTGTTCTCAACGCTCTAGGAGTACTAGAAGACAAGGTGAAGGATGATACGGCTCACGATGGTAGTGGCCGTGCAGAAGTTAACTTTGAGCTTTTGTTACGTGTGGACCGGGTAGGTTTGCACGTAGCCGCAAGGTGACTAGGACTGAGGACGAGGACTAGGGCTTGAGGAAGGCTTCGTTGTAGAGAGGCCTTTTACTGAGACTGAGGGACTGGGGGACCGAAGTCGACGAACTGAGAGGCAAGA
>JBBPJJ010000948.1:0-11196 GCA_038088635.1 Veloboletus limbatus
CACAACCACCTAGTATAACAGCAGATCCTGAGAACCTGATGGCAATCAATACGCTAGCGGGAATGGGCATCCTTACAGAGGACGAAAGTCTTGTGGATGCCGCCTTGTCCGAAATCCAATCCCTTTCCATCGAGCGCCGGCAAGAGCTGGATCCGAGAAGAGACGTTGCGTATCTTCTCGTGCAGCACCGTCTCGGTCAGGTAATGTTAATCACTCGCAGGTTTTCGGAAGCTGCTGATTCAGAGGCCCAGGGCGATGTCGAACAGGCCATCAGAATTACCCAGAAAGCGTTGCACGCTGCACCATCAAACGTCCAAGTACGCCGTGAACTCGCCTCTTTGATTCTGCGGCAAGGTGATCACCGGGCAACACAAGCCATTCTTGAAGTCCATTCTTCGGAGGAGAGCATCACGGAGATGAAGGAAACACTTCCATTACTTGCTATTTCCTGCAACGGAAAGGAGGCCTTTAAATGTGCACAGAAAGCGATCCTGTTGGATCCAGGAAAGCTGAAAAATTGGCAAACATTGGCGTATGTAAGAGCTAGGGAAATGTCATGAATAGACAAATTGTTATCCCATGATGTGTCCACGGGCCTGAGCAACAGCAGGCCCTCAAGCAAGTTTTCCCTCTAAGAACAACTGGATTTTATGCACAGCAGAGCGATTCGTGGTGATGAACCGACGTTCGATTTTACGCATGTCACCGCTTCGCTTGGTTGGCAGCCTCTGCGCGGGGAAAAGGGCATGAACGGCATTCGGTTGACATACACGTGAAACCCGCCCACCTCTGCGTGTAGCATCTTCAAGCAGCTGCGTATCGATGTGTTCAGCAGGCAACTGCACGTACCGAACGACCGATCCGCGGATAAAACAGTTCTTCACTGCCATCTGGGGCAAGGCTTAGGATACGCGCAGTGAGCCAATGGATTGCTGAGGCTAGGCTTACCATGTGCGGGTGCCTCGTCTCATCGAGGACCTTGATCGAATCCAGGCGGATATTGAGGAACCTAGTGCGAGGGCAGGGTCGACGGCTCATGAACATCGACAAGCCAGTACAGGTCTGTGTACCCACTGGTCAACAGATTTGAGCACGCCAGATATCGAGAGGTCGTTCTTGAGCTCGACGGTAACCCGTTGATCGGTGAGTGTCTTGAACACGGAGAAGATAAGCTTTGAGAGATAAGTAATGCGTGTTGAATGGCAGGTTGGCCAAATGGGACTGACCATCGCGATGGCTCCTCGAAGTTTCGATACTAGATTCTACCAAGTAGTAGGAAGACACTATTATGTAACTAAGACAATCCTGCCGACTCGCACTCCACTCGTCATCAACGAAAGGTTTGTAGCCCTCAATCGAATTCCGATGCATCAAAGTTGTATGTGAAGTGCTGGACGTGTCTGTCTGTCAGTCGTCTTCCGCCGCTAGTCAAGCACAATGTCGCACCTTGTATAGACACATGATTTTCACTACCCAAGCCTCGAGGTGATAGATCTTTTTGTTACCCGTTCGCATTCGTAGCTCCTGCGAGTACAATGAGAACCATCGAGGCTCTCGTCTTGGAATGATCGAGCACGTACATAGAAAGATGCCCAATGCATCACATCAGCCTTGAGGGCTTCATCCACTCGTTCCACCACCCTATCCGCCACGGTCTTGATACCAAACAATCAGACATGTCATCACTTCGTATGTATTAAACAAAACAGGCTTACCTTGAGGATGATGGTGGGTGGTATACAGTGGCTAAGAAGCTCGTAGAATTTGGCGCGGACTTGCATCACTCGTTCGGGTGATTGCTCTTGCACGATCAGATCAGCAATCTTGTGACAATATGTCTCCCAATCTGGTTTCGCAATGTTGAGAGGTCCCGAAAGATCAGGTCTATGGGTAATGTTTCACTCAATGAGTGTGGCATCTATGTGTCGGACATCGAAACGTACGATTGCATCTTGAGGGCTTCGAAGACGAGCAGCGCTTTTCTCATATTACCCGCAGCATCTTCTGCAATTTGAGAAGAGGCTTCTGGTGGGAGGTCGAATTTGAGTTTCTTGGCCACATGTTCCAATATAGTTTGCATCTGTACGGACGCATGTCATTGACGAAGGGAGGCCGTTCCAAGGGTACCCACCTCTTCTAGATTCGGCGCGGCCACTCTGATGAGGAGACATCGACTCTTTATGGGTGCGATGAGTCTACTGGTGCTATTGGCGCATAATATAATTCGCAGGTTCGACATGTACTTCTCCATTGTTCGCCGCAAGGCGGCTTGGGCATCACGAGACAAAGTATCAGCTTCATTGATGACTACAACTATAGGCAGTTCGTGAGAACTGGTGCATGAGCTGCTCGCGGATCCGACCTTTAAAGCGTTGTTTTGCATTGAGGTCAACCTGTTGCGTCTGAGCGATTTCCTTTAACAGTTCTTGAATGATAACTCGGTCGTAATTCCCCGCTTCACTGGCGCGAAGTTTAGTTTACTCATACTTCAGCGAAACCATGCGTGGCGTGACATACCTAGGAGTTATCTCGATGTGATAATTGCTCTGAACAAGGTTGATCTCAATCTTGCGTCTCGACGGCGAGACGAATACCCTCTGGTCGATTTTCAGCTATTTTGGGTGCTAAGTGGGCAATTCCTCTGAGCGGGGCTATGCGACTTACTTTCTCGACGCCAGTTCCAAACAATTGTCGTAGAGTACAGCTTATTCGTGTCTTCTTCCCAGCACCGGAGGGTCCGTAGAAAAGTACGTGAGGAAAGTCTCCGGATGCGGCAAGGGCCTTTAGGCGAGCTGACAAGCCTTGGTGGTAATGGAGATCATCAAGCGTTTTTGGTCTGAACTGCGAAGGAGGGTAAGCAAAGCGTTCTACTTGGCCACTGAATTCTGACTTGCCCTGTCTACCCAGAGAGACATGTTGGTTCGAGGACGTGACGGCCCGTTACGTCACGCGTTTATTGGTCACGTTCCTACGTCTTACTCGGTAAAAACGTTCATATCTTTCTCTCCGATCACCAGAGTAAGTAGAAAGGTGTCCTTCAATGAACAGAGAATCAACCCATCAATGAGTCATAGGCTCGCCGTTGAGGCTTCAATTTCGGGTCCATGCCAGCACCGAGGGAAGTCAGAAGGGCGGACGAGTTTCACTTACTTACTTAATACGGTGGTATTTTCCCATGCAGACACGCACGTGACTTTGGAGTATCGTCTCAGGTATCGGCTTCATCGTTATTGAGCTATCCAGTTCATGTCTTGACACACTCGGACGCCACTAGGACAACATCTATCGCGCTCCCAACTTTGGGGCCTTCACAATACATCTTGTTTATATTGCTAAATCGACTCTTATTCCTCGCTCTTCCGGACAGACCATTGGGTGTCTTAACTCCACTTTTCGGTTGCCGGGCTGGAATGAACTTTCCTAGTAAACATTTCTGCTCATAGGTATATATATTCTTTACGCAGCTGCGGTGATTGAACCTTGCTCATAGGATCTCGTTAATTTTTTTTTCCTGCAGAGTTGATAACAATGACCACGGTCCGCAGGAAGCCTGCACTCACCTATCAGTCCCCAGCCCAGAGTACTGCGGCACTGTACCTCGAGGGAACCCGCTTTACATCACGGAGTGCCACTGCACCTCCATTACCAGCGTTGGCACCTGCGATTCGGCACTCCCAATCGCCTGAGCTACCTCAAAGGAGTGTTGCTACGCATAAATCAAATCGTCATCAAATGACCACTTCCCTTTTACCATTGTACCACCCTTTCGGCACGCTGGCGTTATCACTCCCAGATTTGGATCCCACTGTGTTCGGCTTACCGGCTTCGGTGGCTGTACTTGACGATCCGAGGCATCGCTCTTCCCATCGCCAGCGCAGACCGGCGGCTAAACTTCGTGATGCGGAAGATCCTGCTGCATCCCAACCTCCCTTGTTCATCCCAAAGATACCTAGTCCCGAATCGGAGGTTAGGGAGAGGTCGAGTCCGCGCCGAAAACGCGGAGGCGGCCCCGGTGGAAAGCGAAAGCGCAAGGAGCCGGAAGATGGGGATGCCACGTACCCCGCTAAACGCCCGCGTAATCCAAGATCTTCGGGAATTTCCTCGGGATTGTCAGGGACACGTGCTTTGAGCAGGGAAGAGGGTTCGCCCACGCTCTCCAGTGGCACTCCACCTGCTTTAGACGCAGGTAGGGGTGACCTGGGTGAGGAGAAGAAACCCACGCGCCGCACAACCCGCTCGCGCGGAGCCATCGCACGGCGGGGCTCTACCGTGAGTGAAGAGACGGCGACATCGACGTCGCCCTCCGTATCTGGACCCAATACTACCGCCCCTCGGGTTGGGTCTAGCGGGGAGCCGAACGAAGCAGAGGAACCCGCAACCAACGGTATCTTAAATGAGGGGACTGCTTGTGAAGTTGAATCCGAAAAAGCAGAGTCGGACGATATTCCTGTGCTTGAGCGACAGGAAAACTAGTTGTAAGAAACCGTCGCAAGAGATGCGGTCGACACGGTCACACTCCCTTTTCCACTGTCTTGTATCATGCTTGTGGCGACACGATCATCACTCATACTGTACTCATTCCCACTTTGTATGTCAGGACGACCCCTAGCAGAATGAAATTGAACACAGGCTTGACCAATTGAAGTTCATCCCGCGATGGGGAGGTGTGTACATCATGCTGGGTTTGGACAAAGATGGAACTCATGAATTCCATGATTGACAGACTGACACTGCGGTGGCTTTCATCATGTGATCCCGTTGGTGACGCCACTGGAATTTCCGGACATGTGAGTGGCGGAATGGCACACAATGTTCTGGCAGCATCCTCGTGACCCCCTTGGCCATATGCATATTCCTTCCTGCGAGTCGATGATATGAACCCGCCATTTCATTCCCTTCTTTTGGGCCGCGTCCGACTTTCCTCTCTCTTACATGGAGCAACTCGAAAGCCCGTTCACGCCTCTCGCTGGTCTGCCTTTTCTTCTTCTTGCGTTGCCCCAGCTTACCTCTCCACAGGGGATGCTGCTCCTCCTGCCGGTACTGCCCACCAGAATGCCGTTCCCATTGCTGCTGATCCAGTCAATGATCCCTCTGTTACCACCACTCCCGCTGGTGTTCCCATCACAGCGACATCACCGGAGCAGCAGCCCTCCGAACAGCCCGATTCCGCCCCCCGTGCTCAGGCTCCTCCCAAACTACCCCTCTACAAACGTCGTTGGTTCATCATCACCTCCATCATGGGGTCCTGCCTTGGAATCGCCTTGCTTTTCATCATCTTGTTCCCGGTTCTCAAAGCCATCGTCCAGGATGTCGTCAACAAGACCACCCTCGATATTGCAACGGCTGCAATAACCAACCCTTCCAACACTTCGTAAGTCTATGCTCTTCGCTCCTACTAATCGACTCTTATGTCCTCATATCCCAGTTTCCTTTTGTCCATCCATGGCACTGTACGCAAACTTACACTTGCTTCCATCATTATCTCATGTTTCATTAGGTCGCCCATACCAGTATATTTTCCGCGGCCATCTCCTTCCCGACTCCGGTAAACGTCAGTTGGATAGATGGCTCTACAAAGTTCCCCCTTGGTTATATGCAGCTTTCCACCCTGTATACGAGCAACAAACGTGCTACCATAAACGATACAACCACCTTCTACATCACAGACCAAAATGCGTTTGGTCGGTTCACCTCGGCAATGATCACTTCTCAGAATTTCACTTGGCAACTCGAGAATTACGATCTCTCTGTTCAGGCAGAGAAATTTCCAGCTGCTCATGGTATATCATTCAACAAGCTCGTCACGATCAGCGGCAAGTGGTATTCTTTGTTCTCGCAATTACACTCATCCCATCCCTTGTAGGAATCAATAATTTTGCCGGAAATGTCCAGTTGGAGGAGTTACAGTTGCCCAGTGATAATCCTGCTGGTGGTATCAACTTTGTCACAGTCACCCGGCTCAACAATTCAAGGTCTGTCTATTTCGAATCATACGAGAACAACCACTGAAGAGTATCTTCAGTCCGTTCGCACTCGATCTTGGAACTGTGGTTTTCGATCTTTCCTATCATGGTGTTTATTTGGGCAGTGGCTCTGGGCCAAACACCTATTTGGTATGCTTGATTCCTGCGATGCCAAACGTTGCTTACGCCCACACCTCATCAGTCCCCAGGAATCAATAACATCACCCTCAGCGGTGTTCTCGTTCCTCAAACCACCGCCTCCAACTTGGCTGTGGTTTCCCAAGTGTTCACCAATTACCTCAACTATCAGAGTTCGCCTGTCCTTGCAACCGGAAAGTCCACAATTCAATCTGATGGAACAACGATTTCTTGGCTCAGTCAAGGTATCGAAAGCCTCAGATTGATTGTCCCATTCCAGTCTACTGCGCCGATCAGTCCAATTCAGTCCATCGACATTGGCAGTCTAGCACTTACCTTTACACCGGAGACTGCATGGAATCCTCGGACTGACAGCAACTCGGTCCATGCTTCTATGGGTAATAAATAATGATTATCTATGACTAGAACTCACGAATGAGTTGGAATATAGAACTTCCTTTTGGATTCAACGTATCGATCTCCGCTATCCAAAACCAGTTTAATATCGTCAAGAATGGTTCGAATGTCGCTGGCCTTTCTACGGTACATTAAATGAAACGTCTATTTATTGCTGTCTTACTGACTAGCCCGACATAGCCCCTCGGTGCTTCCACTTCATCTGTCAGTGTCTTGGGACCGACGGATACGCAGGGCCAAATTAGCATTGTTATTTCAGGCGGATTTCTAAACACGACGGGCGCAGAGCATGGATCATTCTCTGCATTCAGTAAGTTCAAGCTCTTGTTGTCCAACAGCTCGTTCCTGATATCGTCTACTCAAAGATACGGAGCTTACGGACTCGCAGACCACCGAGTTTTTGATGGTGGGAAACTCGACCGCTGTGGCAAGCACGAGTCTTGGCCAAATCACACTTGATCCTATCCGGGTCAACGTGACTACGAGTCTAACCGGTCTGCAGGGTTTGAAAGGATTCACTACCATCGAATCCGTAGACGTCTTGGGTGGCACTCAGCAAGCCCTGAACCTTGGCATCATCGGTTGGTAATACGAACACAACCCATAAATTGTGCTCATTTCCCATCATAGTATCTATTCTCAACCCATCTAATCTTCAATTGGCCACGGGCGATCTGAGTGAGATTTCCTAGGGATCATTGTGGGAGCTACGAGGTTAACATGCATTTCCAGCCCTTCAACTACAGAGAGATGGTGCCGTTATTGGTACCACTCTCATGCCCAATTTGACACTGTACATGGGGAATAATACGCTAACCTCGACATCGGACTTCGAGGTGATTTTGGCCTCGTTGGCTTCGTTCGCACATACTTATGATGACGTCTTCCAGCCAAACAATAGTCCCCAAGGAATGCAGACACTCGATGATTTTGTTGGCGGAACCGGTCAGGAACTTTTTCAATCAGTTCGGTTTAGCGCTAAATACTACCATAGATATCGACCTTACGATTTGCGGGTTCAATGGTAGCACGCAGGTGGTTTCTTTGCTGCCTGCTTTCGAAAGTTTGAACTTCACTACAACTTTGCCTGGGTTGAAGTCAAGCCTATTGTCCGGCGGTTCATTGGAGAGTAGGTCCTAACGGACTGTATTTTTCTGGCTTCTGATTATCCGCCAGTTCTCTCAACGACCTTCCACGAGAACAATATTAGCCAGGTTACTGTGAATCTTGTCAATCCATTCACGGCAGGCTTTGAAATCACCCAGATTACTTCGTCTGTTATGTCTCACGGACTGGCTCTTGGTACCATTCGGACAACCACTAACTTCTCTGCTGCTGGAAAGTCAACGACGACATCTCCTCCTCTGGACTTCAATATGAATTTTGACCCACCGATGTTGTTTACTCTTGCCCGTGTTCTCGCTGTACAGGCTGGCCTTGATCCGGCGCCCCTGGACGGGATTGTGACACTGGCTGGATACTCTTATGTCCCCACCATCAACGCAGATTCAACTCCTGTCAGCCTTAGGAGTAATATCTACACGTACGAGCAATCGGTGGCGTGATTTCTTGTACTGAACCAGTTGCCCAGTGACTTCAGCCTACCTACCTTCATCGACACAGCTTTTAAGCAGTTGCGTTCTGATGTACAATTGTCTGCGGGACTTACGATCGGTACGTTGTCTTTCTTGTCACCACTTGGGAATTCCTGACTGTTGCGTTTAGGCGAATATATGACGACTCTGAATTACACTCAACGCAGCATTCCGATTGCGACTGATAGTAGCCTCAATCTCATCTTACCTGTCTTGGCACAACCAATTGTGCAGAAAATTGTATCTGGATCTGTGATTGGGTACGCAGAATTGTCATTAAGTGATTTCTTCTTCATTCAACTGAGGACTCAATAGGGTGGACACCATTGTTATTACAAACCTCCAGCAAACTTCATTCGGTAATCCAGGTCCTTCCATAATCTAGATCTATTAGCTAAACTAATGCCTAGGGACCCAGCTCAACGGAAGCATAACCAACACAGGACCTTGTGAGATCATTGCTCCATGTATGTAAATGTACTGACATATCTTCAGTTGACGCCACTATCTCCTTTGGCGATGGTTTGGTCGTTTCTTGGAATAGTCAGGCTCTTGGAACCATACGTATGGACGATGTCACTGTCGTAGGCGATATTGGGGCTACTCTCAGTGTCCAGACTTCCTTTGAAGTAGCTGACGTCAATGTGCTCACGAGCTTCACTAAAGTGTTACTTAACGAAGAGTCATTCCAATGGGAAATTTCTGGAGAGAATCTCACTGGTAAGAGTTTTCTTAGTTGTAGATGAGTGGGCGCTCATTTATTTGATTAGTTAACGCACTAGGTTTGTCCTTCTGGGATATTGAACGCGAAACCCATATCAAAGTGGCGTTGCAGGCATTCAGGTTCCAGGGATTTCGTTGCCATCGAAGATTGTCACTCTTAAAGGGTTCAATGGACTAAAGAATGGCGTTACAATCAACTCGTTCGACCTACCCGCCGATGACCCTTCAGGCGGCATCCAACTGACCATCCAATCTACAGTGACAAACGTGAGTAAATGCTAGCCATTAGTAGCCTCTCCGACTAATTTTAGTACATTATAGCCTTCGCAAGTTGGTATTGAGTTGAGCTCCATCGCTTTCAATACCTATGTTAGCGGAATCGAGATTGCTCCCGTGTCGTCATCGTCGTTCCTCACGCTCGCTCCTCAGTCCACGTCGTCGCTGCCTCTGGCCGGTCGGCTCATCCCACAGAATACCACTGAAGGTTTGGCTGTCGTGTCGACGATTTTCAACAACTTCATTCAAGGAAAGGACAGCGAAATTACAGTCCAAGGAGCAAGTGCTGGTCCGACCGATGTAAGCTTGATAACACGAATTACTCTGCATGTTGCTAATATCCGTCAAGGTCACATGGCTCAATGAAGCAATACAAACCCTCCAAGTCATAACCTTGTTACCCAACCAGGGCAAACTCAATATTATACAATCAATTACCTTGGAGCAGATGGAGTTACTGTTCACGGAAGCTACGGCATACGATCCGATGTCAAGTAGCAATGCGACCACCGCTGCTTTCAGTCTCCCATTTGCTTTCCCTGTCGATGTCACGTCATTGTCAGAAAACATCACAGTCGGCTTCAATGGACAATCATTCGCTAAACTTGACATTCCCGAAGCGCCGAGTACCACTGATGTAGAGTCCCGCATCATCTACCTGACCTTTTCGGACGTACCCTTCACCGTTTTCGCAGATCAGCATTCCGTTTTTGACAATTTTGTTGCTGCGACTACCCTCGGGAACGTGCAAACCCTCACCTTGTCGGGAACTACTAATGCAGCCGCTTCCACTGCTGTCGGGATCTTGTCACTATCAGACATCGAATTCTCCGTCGATTCTGCGATTGCCGGTCTCCAGGGCCTCGTGGCTAGCCCTGTGACTGTGGCCAATCTAGATGTCAATCATGGGTATGCTGACTACCTCCTGATTACAGTTGACACGACTCTTTACAACCCCAGGTGAGCGGCGTAGGTGTTGCTTGCTGTGCCGCATTGACCAGTCCTGTCTTCCAGCAATTTGTCAATCGGTAATATTCTATACCTCCTTGCCTACCAAACTGCTTACCCTACTTCCAGGAACTGGAGACATCTCTTTTGCACTGCAATTTGAGTGAGCGCACTTAAAATCCATACCTTGGAGCATTTGATCGACGTTATAACCAGGAGCGAAACGATTGGTTCTGCTGATTTGGTGAGGATTCTATGCTGACGTCGATGTCGGTTGATTGATCCTTTGTACAGAGCAACGTGATCATACAACCGGGTTCCATAAATTACACAACCGGTAAAGGAATTCTGCAAGAGTGAGGTCTTGCACTCACGGATGCTGCCATACCAGACGTGCTATATTCGCCACATGGTAGTTCTCAGACCGCTGCGGGTCAGACGATGCTGGAGAACTATCTCCAAGCAATCGATTCCAGCACGGTTATCCTTGGGACAACTGGTTCTACCACAATTCAATCTTTGCAGCTGGCATTATCACAGATCAAACTCTCCCCTGTCATCATTCCTGCGTTGCACCAGAACCTCATCGATACTGCCACTCTGGAATTCCCAACCGACATCGTACAGACCGGAGTTGCATCCACTTCTTTTTCTCTTGAAAATCCGTTCACAGCAAGCATCAACCTGCTCAAGGTCATGGCTACGGCGACATTCCAAACCTTGACTGTTGGTACTATCGATAACGTCGATCTGTCTTTGAATCCGATCCACGCGCCTGGTCACAGTAACATCACATCACCAACTCTTCCATTCAATTTCAACCTAGACCCATTGACGATCATTGAGGTTATTACTATTTCAGCACAAGAGCACGATGTGGATCTTGGACCGTTGACACAGTTATTCCAGCTGGTTATTGATAACCCTGATTTCCGTCCACCCGTGCGCACCTCGAGTTGTAATCCCGTGCACTGCGATGTTTACTTGTCGCCCCCAGGTCAACACTTCCGTCGATACCGGCGCCTCAAATTGCGTCAGGTAAGAATAAATGGCTGTGCTGTACTTCGCTCACTGTTTTTTTTTTTTTTGGGTAGCGGGAACCAATTTGATTTCAATGAAGCTATCCTCAACGCCCT
>JBBPJJ010000949.1:0-12752 GCA_038088635.1 Veloboletus limbatus
AGCAATAGAGGAAGCAGAATGACCAGCATCAAGCATAGTCAAGATGGTATTCTTTTGAGTAGAAGAGATGGATCTCATGATGGTAATGGTTGTGAACAAAGAAGCGTGTGAACTTATTCATGCTCAGACATATTGTTTATATGTGTATCTGTGTTTATAGGACCAAACAAACACAAACATCATCTCATTTAATAGAGATTTTACTAGCAATCATAAAAGTGAATAAACCCTTGCAATGACATAGTCATTTTAAAATTAACATATCTTGGCATTGGCCGTGCCAAATCACATGATCCAGGGACCGACGTGTAGCTGAGGGAACCCTCTATCATCCACCTCACCAAGGATAAGCGCCATTCCCACGCCTTCATGTGCTACATTGCACCTAGTCCAAAATAGTAAAACACTGCAAGGGTTTTTTCACTCACTGTAGATCACGATTAACAATTAACACAAGTGCTACTTAAAGCTCACTGCAGGCTATGGAGGAATAGCTCAGATCTCACACTTCTGCAATTGCTGATGGGAAATATTCTTAGTCACCACATTCGTGCCATTGATGCGATCCTTGGGTTGAGTTGCTGGAATGCTACACTTCGTAATCAATGGTTAAGCCCAAATAACAGTTGTGGATAGTGCTTACTACACCATTGCCAACTAGCAGGAAGCACAAAGTTTTGCACGAACCAGATACAGCTGCACTCCCATCAACAAAGAAAACTGCTTCCGTGCATGAACAAAACACATCAATAAGCTATTCCTCCAGTATGCATGTCTTCAATGGCATAGATTTTGTTTGATGTACCTTTAGACTTGTCACCTTGTCCATCTTCGCTTTACTCACTCTCCAATGTAGAATATTGGGGAACATTGCCATCCTTTTCTATCTTTCCAAGGAAGCATGAGATCAGGGACAAGGTCAGTGCATTGTCACCTTTGCTTGTCAAGAAAATCGCTCTGGGTCACAGTGATCTATGGGTAGGGTTTTGTTGTTGTTCACTAAATGTGTGCTAATCCCTCCCACTGATAAAGGAAATCACCTTCATGCATGAACTTGCACAGCCGAGGGAATGAAAGATCGAGAACAAGATATCAGTGAATCACTGGCTTCACCTACCAAGAAAATTGCCTTAGAACAGCAGGGGAATCCACAAGCAAGGCTTCACCAATGCTCACCAATGTGCGCTAATATTTGCACAAAGGCTTTGCAGATATGAGACCACTCTTGTGTTGTTATTGGCTGCCATTGTACAACCACCTGTTGTCAAATTATGCCTTCTCTGGCACTTGCCAACTGAATTGCTTGATTTAATTACTGATGAATTGGACTAGGAATCACTTCTCATGCTGTCGCAAACATGCACTCACCTCTTAGAGATTTCCACAAGGCGATACTTGGCAAATTTGGGATTCAAGGATATGATACCATAGACAATGATTGGAGAACGCTGAAGAACAAGGATTGTGAACTGCTCCTAGTATGGAGGTACACAAACTCGTTCAAGATGCCACAAGTCATCTGGCTTATAAGTTCGCAATATACATATGGGTGATCGCCAATTCCACACCCTGTCAATTTTCTTTCATTCACTGTGGGAACTAGAACCCATGTGTCAAGTATACCTCTCCCTCCACATGGGCCCTACAAAAGGTTTCCTTGCCTTGTGCTCCTGCCTGGAAGCTATCGTTGAATCAGGCCGCAAGGGTTTACACTGTTATGGCAGACCATACCAAGGAAAAAAATCCATATTCAATGGTTCAAGTACCCTGTGTGCAAATCACCTACGAATGTTGTGCATCAACTCTCCACTCTCTTCATACCTAGCTTGCACAATGCTCCTCTTCAGCACCTCATGCTCACCAGCCTTACTTTCAGCCTGGATGATTGGACCAAACTATTTGTGTCATTGGTGTTCCTGCACCTCAATGAGTTAGAAGTAATGGCTAGATGTCCATGAGTCAGAGATAAGATGGAGATGAAGACAGGAATGCAAAGAAGACAGACACATGGTAGAAGAAGCTTGATGGCGGAGGAAAGGTAAACCCATGGGTTACTGTGGAGGAGACATCAAGAGAAAAAAGAGATAAGTCCAAAATAGAGCAGAAGGTAAGGGAAATTGTAACATTACCCCCCTGCTATGTCTTGAATCATAAAGAGAACCAGTCTTGAGTAACATACATGCGAGACACTATATGTCCTGGGAATAACTACCCAGAGTGCCTGTAACATTGATGTAAGTAGCATCATCCTAGACGTTATCAATGTAGGATACCTCATATTACATGTGGATTGGGTAGGTATGCATGTAGCCCTGGATAGCTAGGAGGGTCTCCTACTGACAATGCTGGAGGCGTATGCTAGGACAAGGGTGGCATGCTGGATAGTGCCAGACAAGGATCGTATGCCAGAACAAGACCCAAAGTCAGAAAGAGGAGTGGACTGCTAGGGCTAAGGCGGAACCCCAGCGAGACCACGAATAGAGTACATGCTTGTGCTACAAGGGTTTATATACCTGAGGGAATAAAGCACAGACCAAGCCAAGAAAGGAGACAGCACCAGTAATGGGCTGTGCAGGGCTAAGGGGAATAACTAAAGATAGCAATAAAAAGGTGATGCTAAGAAGCATCAGAATGGAAGCAAGGAAGCTGTGCAATAGAAGCACAGGATCTAGGGTATGCTAGGAATACATGGAATGGAAGAGAAGTGCAGAAGAGAAGGATGCCTCAAAGAAGAGGCAATGCAAGAGGGTGATGCTGATGGACGCATTGGAATGGAAGAGAAGATCAGAAGACAAGAAGAGAAGAGAAGAGAAGTGGACTCAATAGGTGAGTCATAGATAAGAATGATGACTCATATTGGATGAGTCAGAGATAGGCTGGGGATCACCTGAAGGGTGAGGACAAGGCAAGACGAAGGAACTCAGGTTAGGCTGAGGCTAGGAGGTCAGTGATTGCCAAGATGGGGATCAGGAAGACTTGGGTTGGACCAAGGGAGGCAGAGAAGTATTGTAGAGGTACAGACGAGGCAAGGCAAGGAAGAGAAGGTTCAGGGATCACCGAAGAAGGTGTGGACCATGCGAGGCAATGGAGTGCATGAGGAGTGCAGCAAGGAGAGCACAAGGTGTGCAACGTGCAGGTAAGGCCTAGGATCAGAAGGTACACTGAGGTTAGGGGTACTGGCGAAAGGTGCAAGGAAAAGAGGGAATCGTAACACTTCAGTTGCATCAAGAGGAGGAATAGGAGAGACTGTGTGATGACGGTGGGGTGGATGAGAACGGGGCAGCTGGGAAGAGGGGCTGATGGGTTGGCATGGGTGAGGACGGGAGGAATGAGGTGAAGGGGTCATGAAATGTTGTGTGACAAGGACCCTGAAGGGGAGGACAAGGATTGAGTGTGATGAACAGGGCGAGAATGAGGACGGCTCAGACAGTGGTTCCATGCATGTCCTGGGGACCATTGGAAACAGAGGTGGCATTGGTACTGAGGGCAATGGATGTGATGGTGGCCAATTTGATGACACTCAAAGCAGGCTTCAGAGTATCGGGGGTGGTAGGTGTGAGAATTAGTTGGCCACTGTGGCCAGCAAGCCACACATCAGTTTGCACCAAGGACCATTCCATAGCGGGGTCAAATGGAGAGGACGATGCACTGGGGGTAGATTTGGTGTGAGTATATGGGGGCAATTGTTTGCCCTGGATCAGGGCAAGTTCTAGTGTGTAGCGTTCGACGTCAACAAGGAATTTGCCAAAGTGGAGTTGATACCCTATGGCAACCAGGGCTCCTTGGAGGGGAGGTGGTCACAAACTTGTCGTAAGACACCGATCATCAATCCCACAGTGGCATCTGGGTTCAAGAGTCCTGTCATATTGTTGCACACAATGAGGTCGATGTACTCCATCTTGATTATGACTTTGTAGAGGGCAAGAAGGGGTGACCTGAACTCTAAGTGACTGGTGACTGGAATGGCCAGGCAGGAGTCCATTATCCGGTTTAGCAGTTGCTATGCATATATGTCATCAGGAAAGTTGGTGCAGAGACATTGTGACGCAGCAGAAATGTCTATGGAGGGAATAGACGGGTGTAAATCAATTGAAGGGATAGTAGAGAGAGAAACAGGCGCATCAAGTTTGCCTCTCGCCACCCTCCAGGCATCATCCAAATTTTCTCCCCATCCTGCCTGCACTTCCACTGATGTGGAGTCATTGTTGAGTCTTGGTCAATATGGAGTTGGAGATGGATAGTTTCAATGAGTTGTTTGTTGTCTGCAGTAGTGTACAACAAAGTGGAGGAGTCACTGTTTTCAATGGCTTCAAAGATGGAAGAGATGGAGCGGACATGGTAAGTCATTCCCATAATGAAGGTAAGAGAGAAATCAAAAGAACTAGTAAAGACAATCAAGTGTGAACAGGGCACCAATCATACTTGAAAAAACAAGCATGTTCAAGAAAATGGGAGCTGGGGAGTTTATGATGAAAGCTAACAATGAAATGGGATTTCTTCTGTCGAGGGACGAAGTCAAACATACAACTAGAAGGATGAAGAAAGGAAGGGGGGGAGAAGATAAGAGTTGTCAAAGACAGTGATGTCTTTTATAGTCTGTGAGGAGGGCTATGGAGTGTATCAAATTTCACTCAGGAACCCATGAGTCTTCTTCAGTGGAGTATTCCTTTCATCGGATCAGGAAAGAATGGTGAGCCACAGATTCCCAGTGGCATCGGATTTGTTCTACTTCATATTCTTCTTTGCCATCTACAAGGTCTGGCGGAGGCTGTTGGAAGTTCTTGCCATGGATGTCATTCTCATGGTATGGCAATAGAAGGGAGGCATGGAATATAGGGTAAATCTTCCAGGTGGCAGGAAGGTGGAGATGATATGTGATTGGGGACAATACCTTAGTGATGGTAAAGGGTCCTTTGTGCTTTGCTGCAAACTTAGGATTTGCCACGAGGTGTTTCAGGTTTCTTGCTTCTAACCATACCCAATCACTGACTTTGAAAGGTGTAAACCATTGTCTTGATCTGGAAGCCATGGTCTGTCTGGCGAGTTCATGGACTGCTAGGGCTTTGTCTTGTACTGCAGTAAGATCTGAAAGATGCTGGTTTACGGCAGAAAGGTTTGAGGATGGGAGAGTCAAAGATAGAGCTTGCAGTTCGAAGCCCATCATGAGGAAGAAGGGGGACTTGCCAGTGACAGAATAAAGGTGGTGATTGTGCACAAATTCTGCCATAGGGATATATTCTGGCCAAGTTGTGGGTTCATTGACACAGAAGATCCAGAGATATGTTTCAACCTCTTGATTCACTCGTTCTGTCTCACCATTGGTCTGGGGATGGTAGGCAGTGGAGATAGCGAGTTGATATCCCAGGAGGCATCCTAGCTCCTTGGCGAAGGCAGATGCAAACTGAGGACCACGATCAGAGATAATCTTTTCATAGAGGCCAAACCAGGTGAAAACCTTATCAAAGAAGAGGGAAGCGATCACCTTGGCGGTGATGGTGGAGGTAGTGGGGCAAATAATTACCACCTTCATAAGGCCGTGGTTGACCATAACCAAGAGAGAGTCAAAACCAGAAGAAGGAGGAAGTGTGGTAATAAGGTTGCAAGAAAGCTGTTGAAAGGGGCAGGTACAGGAGGAGGAGAGGGGGGAGAGTGGGGGGGAAGAAGGGCGAGTATTCGCCTGGTGTTGCTGACAAGGTGAACACCCCTCGATGTAATGACGGACGTACTAAGCAAGACTGGGCCACCAATACTTAGCAGAGATGAGCTGCTGGGTTTTCAAATATCCGGAGTGTCCTGCTATTTCATGGTCATGGCACCTGGACACCACAGAGCAGCAGAGAGCATTATCACAAGGAATATAGAGATAGCAAAGTTTCCTGTCAGAATAGGATCAGTCGGCAGGGTTACAGGTGGCTGAAGAGCAAGGAATAGGATGAGGATTAAGCCAATTGAGGATAATTGGGTCAGAGGCAGAGGCTTTCTGCACTTGGCGATCCAAGGTGTCATCAACAAGGTGGATGAAAAGGGAGTCAGGGAGTAAGGTGATGTTTACATTATCATCTGAATCACAGGAGGAAATATGGTTGGGGCAGCGAGAAAGAGCATCTGGCCTGGTAAGAAGCTTTCTGAGCATGTAATCAATCTGGAGATCAAAGTCAGCGAGATTGAGAAGCCAACAGGCTTGTTGGCAGTTCAGGAGCTGTGCTTGACAAAAGTAAGTGAGGTTTTTATGATCAGTAAAAACCTAAACAGGAGTGGCAGAGCCAAGGAGGTAATATCGCCAGGCGCAGAGGCACAGAGAATGGCAAGGAGTTCCTGGTTGTGGATGTCATAGTTCCATTCTGCTGGCCTGAAGGATTGGGAAAGATAAGAACAGGGGTGCCAGTTGCTGTTGGAATCCAACTGAATGAGGATGCCACTGGTTGCCCATTTGAAGGCATCGGTGATGGAAAATGGCCAAGTTACACTGGGGAGTCAGAGAACAGGGCAAGAAAGGAACTTGGCCTTGAGGGTGTTGAAGGCCTATTGACATTCAGGAGTCCAGCCCCAGGGAACTGTCTTCTTTGTGAGGTCAATAAGTGGCTGGGTGATGGAGGAATAGTCTTGAATAAAATGACAATAGAAATTAGCAAAACCTAGGAAAGTACAAACACCTTTGAGGTTAGTGGGTTCTTTCCAAGTGGAGATACCATTGAGTTTCATGGGGTCCATAGCAAGTTGGCCAGGTTTAACAATCATGCTGAGATATTCGACTTCAGGAATGTCGAATACGCATTTGTCCAATTTGAGATGGAGGTCAAGTTCCTCTGTGTATTGAAGAACTCATTTGGTGTGTTCTTTGTATAGCTTGGGATCAGGGGAATAGATTAGCAGGTCATCCATGTAAATGATTAACCAGCCCTCCACAATCATATCATGAAAGGAATCATTCATGAACCACTAAAATGTGGCGGGGAAGTTAGTCATACCAAAGAATATAACTGTTGGTTCAAAAAGTCCATGGTGGGTAATGAACTCGGCTTTCCATTGATCTCTGTCCTTGATACAAACATTGTTGTACCCCATTGAACATTGAACTTGGTGAAGTGCTTGGCATCCTTCAACTTGTCAACAAGCTTGGTGATCAGTGGAAGGGGGTATGCATTGCAAATGGTATGTTCATTCAGATACTGGTTGTCATGGCAGGGGCAGAGTTTGCCATCCTTCTTCTTTATAAAGAAGAATGGTAAGGCTTGGGATGAATTTGAGGGTCAGATCTTTCCAGACTTCAGGTGTTCCTTGATGAAGTCATCAGCAGCTTTAGTTTTGTCAGTAGACAAGGCATACAGTTTACCAATCTTAGAATTGAATGACTCTTTCAGGTTGATAGCATGATCATAGGATCGGATTGGTGGGAGGGTTCCAAGCTGCCACCTTGAAAAAGACCTTTTGGTATTCTTGGTATACCGGAGGGAGTGTGGTCTTTGGTTTATTGACAAGATCCATGATGGCAAGGTCGGTGGAAGTAGTGTAGGCTTTGATCATAGCTGGCGTTATGCATTTCGGCATGAGATAACGATGGTCTCCTTTAACTACTCAGTTAATGCAATATGACTTTACCGCTTTCTTGGTGAAGTCTTTGGGGTGAAGGAAATCTTTGTTTTGTGTTTCGAGGTAATCATACAATCATTTTTCCCACTCATGGGTTACAGCAGCATGTCATACTGGATGGGGTTCCACATGGTAATATCTGGGAGATTTCATAGTGGCTTCTTTAGCTTGTTTTCATTTGGTAAAGAGCTTCTTGGATTGATCAGAGGATTCACAGAGGGACATCTGGTTAGACTCCCAGTCGATGGTCAGATTAACCTGTTGTAACCATGGGAAGCCAAGGATGATTTGGTCTTCACCACATCCCATGACATGGAAGTGGACTTTACTGGAGATGCCGCCAATGGCAACATAGAGATCTGTGGTGTAAATGATGGTTCCCTTGGCATTCAGGGATCCATAGATGTTTTTGACTGGGATTGGCTTTGTGAGCCGAGTGCAAGGGATTTGATTCTTTGGCATGAACTGCCAGTCAATGCAGTTAATATGAGCTCCTGAATCGACTAAGGCAGTGGTTTCAACGTTTTTCAAGGTGCTCGAGGGGACGATTAATTGAAAGGAAATGAATAATGATTTCTTCAATTTGGATCGTACAGGCGAGTATCTAGAGGGAGAAGAAGGAGAGACTGATGTTGAAGCAGACTCTCCCTTGAAAAAGACTGAACCTTGTTCAGAAGAATGGTATCATCTTCATCATCACATTCCATCAAGTCCAGGATTTCTCCTGTCTCTTCTTTATCAGTCTTTTTCACACTATGTCATCATCTTCCTATCTGTTTTCCTCCAGGGTGGCTCGAACATTGGCAAACTTGGTCTTGCATTTTTTAGCAGAGTGGCCGGGTAGACGACACTTGAAACAAAGTCCTTTCTCCTGGCATTCCCAGTGGATTTCAGGAGTAAGCTTCAGGGGTCAGGTTATTGTGACAGCATCAACTTCTATGGCATTTGGATCTTTGTGAAGAAGAGAGAAGGGATGTGAGCTCAAGGTCTAAGGGTTTGAGACACTTTAATCTCCTTGGCTCATTCCCATTCTGCCTGGAAAGAAGCTGGTTTCTCGTACCATTTGTCGATAGCATTTGGTATGGGGTCCATGGTCATAATCTGCATCATCTGGTTGGATGGAATGCTGGAAGAATAATACCCAATTAGGACATTGTCGTCCATGATTCTGGCTTAGATAGTGTTGGTTTGGAACTCAGTGATGTAAAGGCTGAGGAAGAGGACAAAGGTTTCTGTAATGCTTGTCATATGCTTGGTGGAGAGCCAACTGATGGCTTGGTTGACGATGTTGTGGTGTTTAAAAGTAAGTTTCTGGACGAATAAGGCCCAGGTCTCCATGTTAAGTTTTCTGCTAGCCCGAACACAACTGACACGAAATGTGGATGCCCAGCTCTTAGCAGACCCTTTGGTCATATAGGAGACAGTGAAAGCAATCTGCTTGGCTTCAGTGTTATAGATCTCAGCATTAGTGGTTAGGTGAAAGACAACATTGTTGACCCATCGAGGATATTCCATGTAAGAGCCATCAAATTCTTGAGAAGCATTGAGACATAACTCAGTGGGTTTGGTAGTCATGGCGACTAAGTGTACTGGAGTTACAGGCAAGGCGACAGTTTTGTCGTCAGAGGAATCTGGGATAACTGGAGGGGGATGATAAGGAGTTCTCCTTGATTCACCAGTAGTTCTGGAAGACAGGATGAGAGTAGATATGGCTCATGATAACAGTGGCCATGCAGGAAGTAGCTTTGAGCTTTTGTTATGTGTAGACTGGGTAGGTTTGCACGTAGCTGCAAGGGAACTGGATGAAGGGGCTTTGGACAAGGACTGGAGAAGGCTCAAAACTGGCCTTTGCCAATGAGGACTAGAAAGGCCTAAGAAGAGACCTTGCTGGATGAGGACTTGGGGCAAGGAGGTGAAGAAGGCTAAAGCCGACGAGTCGCAAGCAAAACTAAAGCTAAGATTGCGGAGCTCAAAGCTAAAGTACATGGTGGTGCTACAAGGGTTTATGTATCCTAAAGGAGCATGCATGCACAGACCAAGCTATGGGGACTGCACCAGTGAGAGGCGGTGTAGGGCATAGTATTGCCACAGCTTCAAGTTGGCATTTTATATCTCATCATCTACTTGGTTAATATACATGTTCTCAGTGTAATAATGTAATTTTTAGGTGTTGTTATCAGTGAGATCTTTTTGACTATCATTAATCTGACCATTTTTTAGTTATTTCATTTAAGCTATTTTGACAAAAGCTGAACTAAAAGTGAAGCTAGGGCAATATCTTAAAAATGGCCAGATTACGATATTAGGGTGTATTAAGCAAACCTTTAGAGGCCATTCCAAACTACATTTCAGACACTAATGATATTTGTCAAAAATGCAAAATGAGTGCACTAGATGGAATAAGCTGAAAAACACAAAAGCTGAGCTGAGGCAACACTACTTCTGTCCCTTTTGTGCAAATCCAGGATAATCTTGACTGACCAGCAAGAGTGCAGCACTCTGCTCCAAGTTGCTGAAGCCAAGTCCTGCCCTCTGACAAACTCCTGTGACCCCAGAGTTTGACCAGAGTTGACCCAGCCTTAACAAAATACCAGGAACACCCAAGGTATTGCTTATATTAATATATAATATATCTATGGTTATACTGAATGCCATTCAAGCACACTTGGAGATGCCAAGGAGATCAGCATGGCCGAGGTGCATGCCAGCTCAGGTTGATGCCAATGTTCCTTCTCCAGGCTGAGAGAGATCAGGTCGGCAGCATAAGGTTTCAAAATATAGATAGATATTACCTATATATCCATTTCCTTCAAATATACATCATGGTTGCAATGATAGCCAACATATTGACAAGTCCAACAATGTTCAAAGAAATGTATTGAAACCATTACCATTTTTGGAGGGCAGAAGAGCCAAAGAACAGGTCATGGGCATGATGCATTCACTTCAGAAAGTTTCAATTTTGGGGCCACAATGGATCAGGTGTTATTTACAAGTGGAAGGAATTATGGAACTACAGTATGTACTAGTTACAATCTTCCTTCTGAACATCCTGCATGCATTATCCATTGGAGTCGATGTCATACTCTTGCAGGCAAAGGAGGTTGACTGAGGAGGGTGCATTGGCCAGTGTCTTAGCCAAGCCCATGCCTCCCAATGGGTCCAACAGCAATGATGGAGCCATGCCATCTTGCAAGGCATGTTGTGATGGTCCGGCTGATAATACAGGGCAGGACAAGGGCAAAGGCAAGGACAATGGCCTTCAGCAGAGCAGGCCAGTGGTAGTGGAGTTCACCGGGCCCTGCCCACCCTGCCAAAGATTGAATGCTGGGGCCAAAGGGACATTGGATGGGAAAGGGGCTGATCCTGTGTCATTCATTCCCTGGGATGCCATTCAGCCATAAGTGAATGGAAACAACAATGTCAGTTCCACCACATATTTGCTCATCTTCGGTATGAATGCCTTCACCATTTGAGAGAAGGTAAGCAGTGCCTGTTCAGTCACAACTGCTCAGTCTTTCAATACCATGACCTGCTGCCTCAGCTTGATGTTTTCCTACCATAATTCCTGGCATGCTTGTAATGCCCAGTGAAGTTTGGCCTGTGAAGCTGCAATGTTGGGGGAGGCGGCAGTGGCAGTGACCAGGGAGATTGACCCCAATGTGGGGGTTGGGAGAACGTGTTGTCCCTTTCTTGCAGGGACAACCACAGCATTGAAAGCTAATGATATATTGATTAGCTTGCATGGATGAAATTTGGTTCAGTACTTACTGTGTTTTTGTGCCCATGGTCCTGTGGCCATCACTCTTGAGGTGGAGGTGGATGCTGCTGGTTTACTGCATCAGGGAGATGGCACACTGAGGTCTGGATGTCCCAGCACATGCTCGCTTCACTGGTCAGGAGGGCAATCATGAGGAAATTCGGACTACCAACATTGTGGGGGAGGGAGAATTTGATAGTGGGCGAGATTGAATGTGCTTGCCTGCTGAGGGAGGTGGATTATTGCCCCTCAGAGATGAGTGGCACTGCCTTGCTTGACAACTAGGGAGTACTTTACCTTGCTGGTATTGCAGTGGATGAATGCCTGCCTAGCTGCAATTATGTTGCACATGAGATCCCTCTTCTCATAATAGGCACACCTTTGGGATCTCATGGTAGTGCTACAGTCAGCCAGGACTGTGGAATGACACACTCGGAAGCTGCCTGACTACCTTGGGCATTAGGACGGTGAAACCAGCTATAGTGCCTGAGAGGTCGCCTGACTCTGTTTGTGTTGGGCACTCACAAGTTCACCCACAGGGTATCTCACCATCCAATCCATCCTTACCAGTGTCCACCTCCTTCTTGATGGCTCGGGTTAGGTTCTTGTCTTCTCTGCCATGTTCGTCATCTTTATCAGCATCTTTCTCAACCATCCTTGCCTTTCTTTTTGGTCTTGGCTTTGCTGTCATCATTGGGATGTGCTGCCGAGGTTGCTGAGGGGGAAGAGACAGTGTTTACTGATATTTTCCCCATGCTAACATTATTTGGATTCTTCATAACTTGGCAATGCCATCGGCTACCACATTCAATACACTACACTTTGTTGCTGCATAAATCTTCCATTCCAACTCAGATGTTGGCTTTGCCTCCACTTTCCAACTAGCTCAAACCTTCCTATACAAGCCATCTGTGTGCAAGCATGCCTAAAACTGTCCATTTTAGGCTACCTTTGCATCCATATTTGCTGAATGGCAAATCACATTGACTTCTCATTCTTTAGCAATGCTTACATAAATCTAGCCATGAGCTGACAAAGTTTGGCTTGCCCTCATATAGAATGCTGGCTCATCAGCCAAAAAAGTGTAAAGTAACTCATTCTATTTCATTCAATTTAGTGACCATGCAACAGCTCGACATGCCATAATGACCAGGAAATGGCACATCTTGGGGGTGTTACCATTGGCTGACTTCAAACTGGATGACCTGGACATTCCCTCAGACCCTCCATCTGATGTGGAAATATGTCCTGCAAGTGGCTCAAAGTGTAGAATGCTTTAGTAGTCACTGTCTGATATTAGTATGAGTACTGTACCTGTAGAATACCTAGTAGTCACTAAGGTAGTTCTACAGTATGACAAATCTAGCTATGCACAGGCTTATATAAGCCCAGCTCTATCCAT
>JBBPJJ010000952.1:0-12711 GCA_038088635.1 Veloboletus limbatus
CCCGACGAGCCCAAACGTCCCATCGAGTCGAAGAACCCGCCGCGTCGTCGTGGACGACTGAAGTCGCGACCTACCAGAGTCAGTCACGCCAATATACGACGATCGACTTACCAAGTCGAGCGGCCGCGTCGAGATCGTATCGGGCGTTTTGAACGCGCCATACACGTTGTAAACAACGTATATGACCTATTGATGGTCAGTAGCAAGTCCCAGGACGCCCAGGACACGAGTATGAAGGTGTAGAGGCGAACGCATCTACTTTCTTAAGCGCTGATTCAGTGCTCAATGAGTGAACTACTTTTGGTTAGCTCAGGTTTTGATTACGAATATCCCTTATACGGCCTTATACTGAGGTAATTCAAGGGACCTTGGTTTTAACACCATTGGCATTTGTTGATTAGATTGATTAGATAAAAAATCATGGTGTCATATTTGGAAACTACTGTAGTATTGCATACAAGCAACCTATCTAGTATGCAGAAGTGAGTTTCCCCACTGTATGATATGCTGTTGTAATGTGACAAGTGTAGGGTGGAATTGAGTTTCAAGTAGTGAACTCAATATTTGCTTGTATATCCTCTCCATCTTAGTCGGTGAAAAATTGACTGGGTCATATGTACCACTAATATGCTCTGAAAGTGATGAATGGATGGCAGTTGCAGCGAGCACAACCACATTTGCAAAGGCTTCAGAGGTATTGTCAAGGTAGCTATGGAGGCCCCCAAGCCAGATGGTATTTATGATTGTTGAGACGAGTGCAGGATGTTTGAAAAACATGGCAATATTACCAGCCTGAATGGAGAATAAGTACAAAGAATAGAAATCATAAGGTACATACCTTGGGATTAAATTGATGAAGCCACGTGTTTTCCTCAAGTAGCACAGGGATTAAAATCTGCTTGGTGGTGACCTTGGCATCAGGATGTGGTTCATGAAGACTAGGTTGGAGGCTATAGGTGTCATGGACTAGACTGCATGCTGTTTTCTTGAACAACCTTCATGTCAAGATTACAACAGCTTGCATGCTTGAGATTGCCTTCTCATCCACTAACCCGGTCAACGGTACAGAATTTCCTGGAAATACTGTGAGTTTTTCTGTGTAAATCATTTATCAACATACCTAGTATCTCTGTGGCAGTAGCCATGATCGATGCCTTGCACCCTTCCTTGGAGGTCATAGGGCTAACAGATACAATACTTCTTTGTATGATATCCCTTTCCTATGCAAGGATCTTCTGCAAGTCTGTTGATGAGACTTTGTTGGTTGTAGTTATCGTCATACTATGTGTGGGAACAATTGATGTAGTAGTGGCATGACTCGGAGGCAGTTCAGAGGGTAGAGGTGGTAGATGACAAATGGGGGAACTGGAGTTGGTGACAGATGTTTCAGTGCCGGCCTACAAAATGAATAATAAAATTAGTTTTAGTTTTCTCCATGACTTATGTGAACTCTTTTACATGGAAAACACCTGCAGTAATGAACTGCATGCCTGGGAGCACATATGGTGCAGCACAAAAAGAGCTGGTGTGCATGGCAGTCATGGCCACTCGTGGGACTCGAACAGTTAGTTGGCACATCTCGGGATTGCTATGTTGGACTAGGCATTGGAAGTGTGTCTGAGTTATGAATTGCTGCTTTGTATCAAGTTGCCAAGGATTAGAATATGATGGTGCACTCTGGGGGTCAGAATATGATTCCGATGACCATGATGACACCTGGGTAGAGTATGGTGATGATGTGTGGTACTAGTTGTTATGTGTGGACTAGGTAAGTTCGCGCATAGCCACAAGGGGTCTGAGATGTTGACTTTACTGAAGCCTTTGTGTTGAAGCTTCAAGGTGGCAACAAGAAAAGGGGTCGATGATATCCCCTTTGCTGACTAAGATAGTCCTGAGATGAGGAGCTAAAAAGGCGATGAGGAGCAAGACTGAGGTAAAATTGTGGAGCTCAAAGCTAGGGTTACAAACGTTGTAACTAAGCTTATATACCCAAGCTTGAAGAGCATGGACCAAGTACAAAAGGAAAGTGTAAATATAAGTATGACTCATTGAAGAGTCAAAAGCTAAGCATGTATGAGTCATGATTACTTAGCTTGGAATCATAAAGAAGTATAAAGAAAAAGAATATGTAATCCTGATAACAAGAAAGGTGAGCCTTGTAGGTTACCATGGAGGGGTCATCAGGATGAGATACAAGCGGTGTATGGAAAGAGGAAGGAAAAGGATGAAGTTGTACACTAGTGAGGGTTTGAAGATGATGATGATGTAGCCTGCTGGGAGTCGGGGTATGACTACGATTTGGATTGGAGATTTGGATGTGACGACTAGAAAGATGCATTTTAGGAGTTGGAGTATGATGGTGATGTGTGCTGAGGGTTTGAAGATGATACCAGTTGAGAGTCGGGGTATGACACTGATCCAAACTGGAGGTTTGGATATGATAACCATAAAGATATGTGCTGGGTGTCAGAGTATGATGGTGATGTAGGCTGATTGTCTGAATACAATGGCGATAGATAATGAGACTCAGAATACACAGATGGTTGACAACGTACACATATAATGATGTTGATCAGATGGTCCAGGATGATTGTTCATCAGTATTTCATCCTGGAGAATATGTCATGCTAATGGGTCTTCACTTGTGTTTGGATCAACTGGGAGCTCAGCAGTACAGTCAACTTGACTGGCATCTGGCTGTAAACACGGGTTGAGATTGCCATGTGGTCTTGTGATGCTCTGTTCAGTATTGGACGATTAGGGACATCATGAGCTGAGGATTGAACAAGCTTACATGGGAGTTCGCCAGGAGATGATGTCTGATGGTGATAGTGTTGCCTCAGCTCAGCTTTTGTATTTTTCAGCTTATTCCATCTAGTGCACTTATTTTAAATTTTTGACAAATGTCATCAGTGTATGAAATATAGTTTGGAATGGCTTCTATATATTTGCTTAATACATCCTAATGTAGTAATCTGGCCATTGTTAAGATATTGCCCTAGCTTCACTTTTAGCTCAGCTTTTGTCAAAATAGCTTAAATGAAATATCTCAAAAATGGTCAGATCAATAATAGTCAAAAAAACATTTCCTTATAACAGCACCTAAAAATTACATTATTACACTGCAAACATGTATATTAACCAAGTAGATGATGAGATATAAAATGCCAGCTTGAAGCTATGGCAACACTAGATGGTGAGCCATGTGGATTCCAAGAGAGCTCTGGTGAGTAGCCCTTCTCTATATGTGTGGTTATGTGCGCACTGCTAAGCATTCAAATTGGACTGTCTGGGGGTTCATAGGAGTCATATAACAAGGTTACATATTTACACGTGCAGGCAAAAAGTGGGCATGCAGAATGCTTAACTATGGACATGCTGCAGGACAAACAAGTCAGCGAGATTCAAAGGGAATAGACATTGTTACATTTTCCTCTTTTCTTTGCCCTTTTATGAGAACCCCTAACTTCAGTCTACAATGTCACCCTCAGCATACTCCTTTGGATCCTCCTTGTGCTCCTCTTCATGTACTCGCTATGTACATCCCTCCTATATTCCTACTGACTTGTCCTGTAAGCATGCCTTATGCTTATCACGTGTTCACCTTGAGGCTTCCCTTCTGGCATTGCCTTGCTGCAGCTTCCATTCCAGCATTGCCTTGCTGCAGCTTCTATTCCAGCATTGCCTTGCTGTGGCTTCCATTCCAGCATTGCCTTGCTGCGGCTTCCTTTCACAGCCTTGCACCATATGCCCTTCTCGTGCTTTACTTGAGTCTTCCTCACCTCTGCTCCGGACCTTACCCTTGGTCCTTCTCTCATCCACATTTCTAGACCTTACCTGTGGTCCTTTCCTGATTTCTTGGACCTCATAGTTATTCCCAGATTCCCGTCTCTAGATCTCCACCTTGTGCACTCCTTGTTCCCTCCTCATTTCCTCCTAGTGCACCTCCTCAGCCAAACCCGAGTCCTCATGCTCTGTCCTTGCCTTTCCCTGCTTCCGTTGACTCATCCAACATGAGTCATCGTCCCTGCCTCTGACTCACATTGAGTCTGCCTCCTTTTCTCTCCTCTTCTCTCTCCTTTCTTAGAATACCCTTAGCCCTATGCTTCCACGTGCATAGCCTTGACTTCTCTTCCCACACAGCCTACTTCCTGTGCTTTCCTTCTTTAGTCTTTTCTCTCCGATTCTTTGATATTCTTTGACCTTCCTTTGCACAGCCCATAACTGGTGCTGTACTCGTTCTCACACAGCCCTTGACTGGTGCTATTCTCATTCTCCCTTTCTTAACAAGGTCTGTGCCCCATACCTTATGATATATAAACCCTCGTAGCACGTACCATGTTCTCTATTCTTGATCCCCCTGGACCTCAGTCCTAGCTCTACCTTTGTCCCTAGTACCTCCTGCCAATCCTAGTCTCCTTCGCTGATTCCGTGATCGACCTGGTATACGACCCTTTGGCTGGCACTCTATGTGTACAGCCTTCATCTTCACGTACACCATCGACAGCATTGGCCAAGGCCTCCCTTGTCCTCAATCCCTCTAGGGCTATGTGCGAGCTTACCCTGGCAAGCCCACATGTAACAGACATGATCACATACAGTGATCAATTCAAAAGGCCTCATTGAGACCATGCAACTCGGCCATATCTCATTTGTAACCATTCTCAAGTCCTGAAACTCTGGCAAGATCTTCATTGGTATCGCCATTGAGTTCACCATCATAAGAGCCAACATGTAACCTGCATTTTCCAGCATGCTCAACCATAATGGTGAACTCAGTAGCTTCCTGATCAGCCTCCTGAGCTACAGTAGGGATCTGATCATTGTAAAACAGCTCATTGTCCTTGAGGGCAGGAAGACCCCGATCAGTGTACAGTGGCTCAAAAAAGTGTGCCAATGTTGGGTCATTTTGAAGAGATTGGCCGGTTACAGGAGAACATTAAAGAATTACATAATATGCTTGCAGGATGGATGAATGTAGTTGCTCTTGGCATTCTAACACTAGTTTGGTCATATAATTGGGTTGTCATGGGAGTGGGATACAGGCATTTCAAAATGACATGTCATTGGGACACTTATTTGACCCTGCATTTGTTAATCATTATGTCATATGTAGCATAGGAATTTGACAGCTATTGATGGTTGCTATGTTACCAGGTTATTTAATTACGTAAGTTACATAATCCCAAGCATATATATACCTTGAGTCTCACTCCAATTGACCTTATCATACCATGAAAGCTATTTCCTCCTCTGCTAGAGCCAATATCCTTTTTTTTTCTGAATCTGGCCTCTTTGCTCATCAGATTGCATCCAAGACTGGTCTAGTGAAGTCCACTGTTGCCAGGGTCATCAAGGAGATCCTTCCAGAAAAGGAAAATATCAAGCTAGGATGTCCTTCCAAGTTTTCTTCTATTGACAGGAGAAGGATTGTCTCTAGTATCACTACTGGAAAGGCTGTCCAAGCCACCCATATCATCAACTCAGCTCTTTCCTCTCCTATCTGTCCACAAACTGTTTGTAATGTTCTCAAGGCTGCATTTCTAAAGGCTGTGGTAAAGAAGAAGAAACCCCTTTTGGCTGCTAAGCATAGGAAAAGGAGACTAGACTTTGCTTTAAAGCACAAGGATTGGGCTGTGGAGGATTGGACAAGAGTTATTTGGTCAGATGAGACCAAAATAAATAGGATTGGGTCAGATGGAAGGATGTATGTGTGGAAAAAGGAAGATGAGCCCCTACAGAACAAGGAGATTCAGGGAACAGTGAAGTTTGGAGGGGGTTCCTTAATGGTTTGGGGATGCATGGGTTGGAATGGAGTAGGGATACTTGCAGAGGTTGAGGGGAAGATGAATGCTGAGCAGTATGTGTCCATTCTAGAGGACAATCTGCTTCTCAGCAAGGAGAATTCTGGTATTCCTTAGGAGAACATTATCTTTCAACAAGATAATGACCCTAAATATTCCTCTAAAGGGGATCAAGAGTGGTTCAAATCTCAAGGGATTAGGGTTCTTGACTGGCCAGCACAGTCACCAGACCTTAGTCCTATTGAACACCTCTGGCAACATCTCAAAAAGAAGCTCAATAGCTATGAAAGGCCAGCAAAAGGAGTTTGGGAGCTTTGGAAAAGAATTGAGGGAAGATAGAGGTTGAGGAATGTCAAAAGCTAATTGAGAGTATGCCTAGAAGACTTGAAGCAGTGATACAAGCAAAGAGAGGACACACAAATTACTAATATTTATAATATAAACTACAGTCAAATAAGTGTCCCAATGACATGTCATTTAGAAATGTCTGTAACTTACTCCCATGACAACCCAATCACATGACCAAACTAGTGTTAGAATGCCAAGAGCAGCTACATTCATCCATCCTGCAAGCATATTATGTAATTATTTAATGTTCTCCTGTAACCAGCCAATCTCTTCAAAATGACCCAACATTGGGACACTTTTTTGAGCCACTGTAAGTGCTGCCACATAATTTTATTCACCACTCACTGATATTTGACATCTCAGGCTCAAGACCAAGTATTTTGAGCACCATGTGCACTTCAAGAGCAGGGAAAGTAGTGTTTCATCTGAGGCTGAAGATGCACTGGGGCTGGCATCTAATCTTCTTGGTATGTCCTCAACATTCAAGTTCATCCATTTTCTTCTATCTAACTCTAATCCAGAAGAAGTCCTTTTTGTATTTTCATATTATCAAGAACTTGATGCCATCTGGAATGGCATACCTTCATTCGACAGCAAGCTCATTTCAAATGCCAACCATGCTGACAATTTACTTTGCATGTTCAAGGCAAAACTGGCAGCTTGTAATACAACTGTGACTGTTACACATGTACTTGGGTAAGCACGTGCATAGCCCTGGAGGGGTCAAAGAGGGCAATGGAGGCCTTGGCCCATGCCGTCGATGGTGTACGCGATGATGAAGGCTGCACACATAGAGTGCCAGCTAAGGAGTCGTATACCAGGTCGATCATGGAATCAGCGAAGGAGACTAAGATTGGCAAGGGATACTAGGACAAGGGTAGATCTAGGACTAAGGGGTAGGTCCAGGGAGATCAAGATTAGAGTACATGGGACATGCTACTAAGGTTTATATAGCTAGGGTATGAGGCACAGACCATGTACAGAAAAGGAAGAAGAGAACGGCACTAGTCAAGGGCTGTGTGAGAAAGAGGACAGTACTGGTGGTGGGCTGTGCAATGTGACTCGCCATGAGTCAGAATGAGTCAAAGGATATAAATGGAAGCACAGGAAGTAGGCTGTGCAAGAAGACTTTAAGAATAGCAGAGAAGATCAGAGAAGCGAAGGAAAAGGAAGGTGGACTCAATATGAGTCAGACACAGGGGCGATGACTCATGTTGGCTGAGTCAATGGAAGCCGGGAAGCTGGGAACTTGGACACGAGGACACGAGGACTCGGATTGGGCCGAGAAGGTTCTCAAGAAGGGAGCGAGGAGTGCACAAGGCGAGGATCTAGAGGTGGGGATCTGAGGAATGACCATGAGGTCCGAGGGGACGGGGAAGGACCATGGGTATGGTCTGGACACAAGGATAGGGTGAGGACTAAGTAAGGTCCAAGGCAGAGATGAAGGATGACTCGGATAAACATGAGGTGGACACATGGTGAGAAGCTGCAGCAAGGTGATGCTGGAATGGAAGCCGCAGCAAGGCAATGCCAAAGGAGAAGCCTCGAGGTGAGCACGTGATGAGTATATGGTGTACTTACGGAACGAATCAGTAAGAGTGTAGAAGGGTTACGCTTAATGGGTAGATGACAAGGAGTGTGAGGAGGATCCAAAGGAGGATGCTGAGGGTGATGGTGTAGACCGAAAATAGGGGTTCTCATAAAAGGGCTAAGAGAAGGGGAAAACATAACAGTGACTGCAAATAAGGAAGATTGTACTATGCAAGACAAGGCTGATGATAATGGAGATGAAGATGGCCAAGCTGAGGCTGCTGAGCCTCTGAAGACATAAAGTCCTTGCCCATCGCATCATATCATAAATATCGGTACATAGTCACATTCTTCGATGACTTTACATCATATGGGTGGAGTGCATTATTGTGTACCAAGGACAATGCCTTGCAGGCAACCAAGCGCTTCTTAGCGATGGTGTCCATCCAATTCGACACCAAAGTCCAAGGATGGATGTCCAATGCAGGGGGAGAGTACAAGTCCAAAGCTTTCGACAAGCTGCTTGCTTCTCAGGGGATATGCATCTTCCAGAGTGCCCCCCATGTTCCCCAACAAAATGGTTGCGCTGAGTGCTTTATGCGCACCATTATGGACAAGTCCAAGTCTATGCGCCTTGATTGTTGCACACCGGATTCTTGGTGGGAATTTAGCTGGAGTCACGCTGTCCACGTATACAACAGGACACCATTGTGCAGACATAACTGGCGCACTCTATTTGAGATTCTCAACAGGGAGGCTCCTGATATTGGCCATCTTCACATCTTTGGTTGTGAAGTGTACACCCATGTCTCTTCAGACATTCGCACCAATAAGCTGGCCCCTAAATTGGAACCAATGGTGTACCTAGGCATTGCACCTGGAAATGATCAGAATTATCTTCTGATGCGTCGTCCCCAAAACTCCCTTTTTACTTCAGCACAAGCGCTCTTTAATGAGCAGCTGTTCCCCTTATGTGAGAAAAAGCCTACACATCCACAGACACAAGCTGGTCCTGAGCAACAGATCGAGATTCCACTCCCTGATTTGCTGACTGACTTTGATGACTTCCTCCCTCGTCCTGAACCTTGTCACCTGGAACTGGAACACACTCCAGAACCTCCAGGACCATTCTATGTGCCTCTACCATGTACTCCATCACCTGCTGCACCACCTTCACCACCTCAGCGTCCCTGCAAAGGCAAGGCCCCTGAATGCCACCTGCAACCTGCTCCTCCTGCTGTTCCCCCTGCTCCTCGCCGCTTTGAGCACGAGAAGCCCATTCCTAAATGACCTGGAAACATATATGGAGATGATCGCCATCCTGTTGATCAGGAGCACAATGCAGACCATACCTGGCGTGATATTGGCTGCAGTGGTGTGCCTCCTCGACAAGAAGTTCCTGGGAATTTCCCCGTTGAGCCCTCCCACGACATTCCTAACCTGGAAAATCATGATCTCTCCGAAGAGGAGATTGAGCGCATGACCAGGAAAGGGGGAGCTGCACTCACTTCTTTTCTCTTGGGGAAGGAAATCCGGCTAGATTCTGTAGATCACTCTAAACCGATCCATGAGTAGATATTTAAGGACATTCACACCCTATTGTCTGCACAACAAAAGAAATGGAAAGATGCTTGTCACGAGCAACTCGAAGTTCTCAAGAAACAAGACATTTTCAAACTGGTTGATCGTCCTAAAGATTGTAAAGTCATCAAAAATTGTTGGGTCTTTGATGTCAAACCCAATGGTAGAAAACGTGCACGCCTAGTCATGAAAGGTTTCTCACAGGTCAAAGGCTTAGACTTCGACCAAATCTTTTCACCTGTTATGCAATACGAAATAGTGTGCTTAATGCTTGCACTCGCAGCGCTCAAAAACTGGCATATGGAAGCCATCGATGTCTACACCGCCTACTTATATGGTGCACTCGACAAAGAGATCTACATGGAACAACCCAAGGGATTCAAAATTCCCAGTGCTGAAACCAAAGTACTGTGCCTCAAAAAGGCCCTTTACGGATTAAAGCAGGCTGGTCTCGCCTGGTGGAAAGCCCTCAATGAATCCATGAAAGAACTCGGCTTTGAACAGATTAAATCCAATCCTGGCATTTTTCTCTACAAGAAGAAAGGCTCCCTTACGGTCATAGCCATTATTCATGTAGATGATGCCATTTTCTGTGGTCCCTCGAAGGCAATCATCGATGAGGTTAAAGCGCACTTCATGTGCAAATGGGAATGTCGTGATCTTGGCGAAGCCAAAGAGTTTTTGCACATAAACATCAAACACTCCAGTCGAAAACTCTATATCGACCAGAAGGAATACCTTCACAAAATCATCACGCGTTTTGATCTGCAAAACTCCAAAGCCACGCAGACTCCCTTACCTCAGGGGTATTACCCCATTAAAAACAACATGCTCATTAACCCCAGACTTCATCAAAAGTTTCAAACTGTCATTGGTTCCTTGATCTACATCATGATCAGAACCAGACACAATATTGCCTATGCCGTCACAACCATGGCACGTCATTCAGCGAATCCAACGGAGGAACATCTATTAAAAGTGCTATACATTTGCTGCTACCTCCTAGGAACACCTAAAGTAGCCTTGTGCTTCGATGGCAACAAAGATGAAGGCATCATCATGTATACCAATACGGATTGGGCATCCGACCCAAACACACATAAGTCCCAAACTGGCTGGTTCTTGAACCTAGCTGGATGTACTTTCAGCTGGCGTTCTCACCTACAGCCTACTGTGGCGCATTCTTTCACTAAAGCTGAGTACATGTCCTTATCGGACTGTGGTAGACAAGCGTTCTGGGTCCAGCAACTTCTACGAGAACTCAGGTACAAAATGAACACAATACCAATTTGCGGTGATAACCAAGGTTCCATCTTCATGGCGTCCAACCCAATCACTGAACCGCGCAGTAAGCCCATCGATATTCGCTGGCATGCGATCCGTGACTGGATTTAGGATGGCCACATTGAGCTATTCTTCATAGATGGAGTCAGCAATCCTGCTGACATGTTCACCAAAAATCTGGGGTGTATCAAATTCGAGGAATTCTGCACGTCTCTCAGGATCATTTTGACCCCTCCATAGTCACCACTTCCACTCATCAGCACACCATGCTTCAAGCAAGGGGGAGTGTTGAACGTGCTATCTTTTAGCTGCCTTTGCTTCTATTTCTTTACTTCATGTCATAGTGTAGATTATCTAATGTATTATATAATCATTACTTCGAACATGTATATAAACTTCAGACTCAACATCTGAGTTCCAACAACAATCTTGTTCTACAACCACAACCATCATCTACCTCAACACCATTTGCAGCTCGACACCTCAACAATGTGAGTAGCCTGAATCACCTCCACGTTCTGTGTTGTCAAACATGCCCTCTCTGTTCACAATGGTCTCCTGGACATGCACAGGTCCGCTGCCCAAGTTGCCCTCACCTTCACCCTCCCCATTGTGCTCAATCCTCCTCCTCCGCCTCCTTGGGTTCCTCAGTCACACAACAGTCCATGACCCCTTCGCCTCAATCCTCTCATCCTCGCCCATAACAGCCAGTAAACCCTTCTCCCAGACTGCCTTATTCCCATCCACCTCACCACTGTCATACCATTTCTCCTATCCCTCCTCTTGATGCAATGGAGGCTTCCTACATTGATGACGTCTGGAACGACGCTGCCTATGCCAATATTACAGGTTCACCAGGCAGTTATGCGCAGGATTTTTAGCATTTTACGTATATGTCACTCAAGACTGGTTCTCTTCAGTGATTCAAGATGTAATAGGGGGTTAATGTTATGATTCCCTTTATCCTCTGCAATATTTTGGACTTATCTTTCTTTTCTCTTGATGGCTCCTCCATGGTAACCCATGGGTTTACCTTTCCTCTACTATCAAGCTTCTTCCATCACGTGTCCATCTTCCATGCATTGCCTCCTTCATCTCTGTCTTATTTCTGACTCATCAACTAAGTCAATACATAGCCTATTTCATGTATGCCCATCAACTGGGTTCTCTTCCATTCCAATGCTTCTCTAAGCATTCTTGATCTGATTCCTGGGCATCTGGGTCTTGTGCAAAATGTTCTGTGCCCGAACTGACCACAATAGACTCTGTGATCGATGGCATTGATTGCTGCTGATTATGCAATCCTGAAATGTTCTTGGATTTCTTCTTAGGACGCCCACTAGGCATGATGGTTATCAAAAATTGGGTGAGTGGCAGACATCAACCCCTTTCTCCACCAGCTTTTCTGACAACCCCAACATGCCTCATTTTTACAGAGTCAATCACAATGCAGCGAAACGGGTCGTTTGCATGCTTTTTTTATGTTGTGCCAAATTTTTTTGGGGAGTAAACCCCATTTTAAAGAATATCAAACATTGGCTCATTGAATCACATAGCAGGCATTCATAGCATTATACTTTTACTATTTTCATTACTTAGCAATGTGTTGTTGTATCATAGAAACTCATTTGAGAAATTAGATGATTTTGATTGTCTCCAACTGTATATCAGAATATCTTACAATACCAAGTATGTGGATTGCAGTACTATGCAGTTCATTGAGCAGTTCCTGTTGGGTGGACATGCAAGGCATAACACCTCAGACAAGGTCGGAAAAATCTGTGTGACAAATTGGATACTTAAGTTGATCAAAGATAAAATTTGCAAAAGGACTTTGTATGGTGACATATTTATTGCATTTTCTGAAATTATAGAAGAATTGGTTATTATTCACATGCCAAAAATGTATTTGGCACTATTTGGCATATGTATAACAGACATATTGGAAATGCTCTTCTTTGATTGGCTGTACTTACCAACAAATTCAAAATATATTGTTTAAATTCACTTGAAATTGGATTATCAAGTATTTTCATTATATTCAGGCTGAATTATGTTGTCATACAAAGTCCTTATACAAATTTTATATTTGACCAACTTAAGTATCCAATTTGTCACACAGATTTTTCTGACCTTGTCTGAGGTGTAAAGATCAGATATTCAG
>JBBPJJ010000953.1:0-12697 GCA_038088635.1 Veloboletus limbatus
CCGTCGTTGCTGTAGTCATCTGTTCTATGAATATACTATCATCTATGTTGTCTACAGCTGACTATGTTGTGTGATCACAAAATTAACTCGTACGAAAGTGCAAACTACCGTAGGTCTACAGAGTGCGACATTGCAGCCGCACATACTACAGAGCTCTATAAAAGGGAGGGAAGATGATAGTTACTATGGAAACTATTACAACTACATAGCACTACAGTGCATTCCTCATTTTTGCAGATGCAGTAATCCAAGGTCACTCACTCCAAGTTTCAACAATGCCCTTTAGTGTTGCCAAAGTTCAGTTCTGAACCTAGGGTTCAAACCTGAACCTCTGAACTGAACCTATAGGTTCAGGTTCAGTTCAGGTTCAGGTTCAAGCTGTTAAACGTGCTATCTTATAGCTGCTTAGCTCCTATTTCTTCTCTTTTATTTACTTGTAGTATTATGTAATATAGATTATATAATCACTCCAAACACATGTATATAAACTTCAGACTCAACATCTGAGTTTTAATAACACTCTTGAACAATAATCACCATCATCTGCTCAAGTCGCAACTGCTCCAACATCACCAATGTGAGTAGCCACTGAATAGCTTCTGCTAGTGTTGCCGTGACTCGGCTTGGCTTGGCTACGACTTGACTTTGCCGACTTAGCAAGCGGCTTTGACTTCTGTGACTTGACTCCATGTGACATCAGCTCGGCTCGGCTCAGTTAGTCGACCAAGCCGGCTTCAAGTCGGGGGTTAGCGTGTGCAGTCAATTAACATATTAACTACTATTCTTTTCCTAATCCCAATTAGCCATACCCCCACTCGTGCTCCATGGTCACCCTAGCCGGCTTAAGCCGATCAGTGGTGGCACCACCTGCCACTCAAACACACCCATTGGTACACCAGTCTCACAACTGCTCATTTATGCTTGGATTCCACCCTCACTTGTTGACCTCCACTTGTCCCTGTTTGTTGGTACACCACCTTGCACCTCCTTGTTTCCGTCCGAATGGTGCCGACGTCACGCGCGAGTATGGTTGTGGGTTGTGATTTGCTACACTCGCAGTCCAACCAACTTAATTGTAACCAACAGACTCACTCGCAACCTAACCAACGCATTCATGACCCAACCGGCACGTTTACGACCCAACGGGCTCACTCGTGACCCAATCAACTGGCAACCAACTCGTTCACGACCCAACCAGCTCAATCGCAACTTAACGGACTCGATCGCGACCCAATCTGCATGTTCACAACCCACCAGACTCAATTGCGACCCACCAACTTGATCGTGACCCAAATGGACTCACTTGCGACGCAACCGGCACGTTTACAACCCAACGGGCCTACTCGCGATGCAACCAACTCGATCGCCACCCAGCCAACTCACAACCAACTTGTTCGCGACTCAATCAACTCAATCGCAATCCAACCAACTCAATTGCAATCCAACCAATTCAATCGCTATCCAGCAGGCTTAATCACGACCCAACCGGCCTGTTCACAGCCCAATGAAGTCATTTGTGATGCAACCAGCTTGAGCACAACCCAACGGACTCGATCGCGACACAGCCGGCACATTCACAACCCAATGGACTCACTCGCAACGCAACCAGCGCGATCGCTACCCAACGAGTTCGATCACACCCCAACCGACACATTCACAACCAAACAAACTCACTCGCGATGCAACCAGTTTGATCACGACCCAACGGACTTGACTGCAACACAACCGGCACTTTCACAACCCAGCAAACTTGCGACCCATCCAGCTCGATCGCTACCCAACCAACTCCCAACCAACTTGTTCGTGACCTGACCAACTCAATCGCAACCCAATGGACTCACTCGCGACCCAACCAAATCGTTCGTGACCCAACCAGCTCAATCGCAACCCAACCAACCCAATCACGACCTTGGCAACAGTTTGGGATGTTCACAGCAGACTTACTCGTGCCCCAACCAGCTCGATCACCACGCAACGGACCACCCTCATGCACTATGATGTACTCGATACTTGTACTTGTACATTAATTAGACCATTAAACAAAATCCATAAAATTATCCACTGGGTGATCAGCTAGTCGACTTCCAGTCAACTGGAAGTCGAAAGTCGCAGCTAACCGAGCCGATTGAGTCGGCTATAATGATTACGGCTTGACTTTGCACGGTTCGGCTAAACCGTGTGCTTGGTTACAACTTGAGTCGGCTATGAGTCGGAGTTGTGGCAACACTAGCTTCTGCATTTGTGTATTGTCAAACAGGTTATGAGCCCTGATAGGCACAAAGGGAGCGCGTTCACCACTGCACCTGGAGCTGCTAAGTGACATACCTAACCTTGCCGCATCATCCCAGACAATTGCGCAATGAGCTGGGTAATAAGGGCAACATGCCAGCGTCATCACCAATGTGGCATGATGATGATGATGATGGACATGTGTTTAACGCTGCATCCAGAGAGTGCCGCTATGGTGAACTCTTGTCATCATTCTGTCTGGAAACCTTGATGGTTTATTTATTAATCGCTTTTATCCTAGATGTCTATATCTACCATCTCCAACTTCAACATCCCTGTCTCCACTGGTGCAAACTACAACACCTGGTGGCCCAGGATGGAGAGCGCCATACTGGCAACCAGAGGATCATGGATGAAGACCATATGCTGCCCATTTATCACCATGGAAAGCGACTCAGAGGCGATCACTCAGTTTATCAAGTGGACTGAGACAAACAACAAGATCCTCAGTACCATTCGCCTATCTCTCACACCTATGCTCTTACACAAGTACCTCACCAAGACGCATGCCTTCATGCTTCTTGATATGATCAAGAATGAGTACGGAAAGCTGGGACTTTCACAAATCTACGCTGATTTCAAGGCAGTAATGGATGGTACAATTCCCATTACTGGGAACCCTGTGGTGGCATTTGTCAAATTAGAGATGCTCTCTACACATCTCCAGACCAACAATTACCCCATTCCTGTTAATATTCAAGCTATAATTCTATTATTGAAGCTCCCTCCTTCTATGGATGTCATTGCACAGCTGCTTGCAAAAGAACGTGACTCTGAAGGAACATTTATTCTGCCGACCATTAAAGAAATTGTGTCCTCTGTCATGCTCACCTGGGAATTGAAGACGTTAGGGAAAGGTAAAGCACCTGAGCAGGTGCAAAAGATATTGGCTGTCAAAAGAAAGGGCGGGAACCCTTCTTTCCAGGGTCAGCAGCAACAACCCCCTGCAGTGCCTCAGAAGCAACAGCAAGGGGGAAATGCTGATTTTGAGCAAGACTCTGAACAGGCAAGTGGCAACTACTTCGCTTTCACCACCATGGTTTCCTTGACTCCGGCTGTCGTTGACCCAAGATCAAGCGCTCAACTATACCAAGGTCAGGGTGGACCTCCTGCATTTACGCAGACCAAAGAGGCCTTTTCATTCACTCATCAGCTGAACATACACTCATCTTGTGAAACTATTCGGTCAATCGACGCTGCCCTCCCTCTCCCTCAATGGCTTGATTTCATGTCACCTCCATCCTCATCTACCTCCGCTGCGACACCGATCATCGCACTTCCTACATCGGCACCTGTTGTGCCTCTGCCTCTCTCTCCTCCTCTTAGCCCGGTGCAGTACAACTGCCCATTTATTGAAGAAGACTTGGACAAACCCGAATGTCCTTTCAAATGCTTATGTTGCTGGATCAGCCATGTTAGTAGCAGTTGGGATGAAGAAGATATCATTGATATCTACGGGTCAGAAGATGATGAGTTCATGGAGGCCAGGTTCATATCTCAGCCTATGATCACTACAGCACATCCCTCAAACTCCACTTCTTATATAGCATCAAGTAGTATAAAGGATGTAAATAGTGTACCCAATCATACAGACATTATTTGTGCACATGGCTTAAATGCCAAGTGTGATCTATGTGAGAGAAAACTTTGGATCCTCAACTCCAGTGCATCTATGCACTTTATGCCTAACCGTTCTGACTTCAGTGATTACACATCTCTTGGAAAAAATAAGATTCCTGTCTCCACTGCCGCTGGTCAGATATACATCATCGGACAGACAACTGTAAAATACAGTGGAAGGATGTGCGAGATAAACTGCACAACCTGACCTTATTTGATGTGGGACATATTCCCAACTCAGGTGTTCGACTAGTCTCTATTGGACAAATGCTCAGTGCTGGTGCCAAAGTTAGAGGAAACGCAGAGAGCATAGATATGTTCTTCAGTGATGACACCATTCTTGTGTCCTTCAAACCAGGCCACATGGGCCAAAATATGTATACCCTTGAGAACATACTTGCTTGCCACAACTCACAGGCAACACCTGATTTTGAAACCATGCACAAGCGGATGGGACATCCCTCCAAAGATGCTTTAAAACATGCTGCAAAACATATGCACAATTTTCCTTACCTGCTCGAGATTCCCAAGGAAGATAAAATCTGTAAAGGTTGTGCAGAGGGAAAAACCCCTGCTTGCATCTTCCATTTAGATCTCAGGAGAGCCAAAGCACCATTCGAGCTGATCCATTCGGATCTTAAGTCCTTCCCCACCTCATCGTATTGTATCACAAATATAAATATATCATTACCTTTTTTGACGATTACATGTCATACGGGTGGAGCGCATTACTGCACGCTAAAGATAATGCCTTACAGGCAACCAAGCACTTCTTAGCAATGGTATCCACCCAATTCGATGCTATTGTCAAAGGTTGGATGTCTGATGCAGGGGGAGAGTACAAATCTAGGGCTTTCAATGAACTGCTCACCTCTCAGGTGATACGCATATTCCAGAGTGCCCCTCATGTTTCCCAACAAAATGGTCGCACAGAGCACTTTATGCACACCATTATGGACAAATCAGAGTCTATGCGCCTTGACAGTTGCACACCTGATTCTTGGTGGGAATTCAGCTGGAGCCATGCCGTCTATATTTACAATAGGATAACTGGCACACTCCTTTTGAGATACTCAATGGAGAGACTCCTGATATTAGTCATCTTTGCGTCTTTGGTTGCAAAGCATATGCACATGTTTCTTTGGACATTTGCACCAATAAGTTAGCCCCTAAATCAGAGCCAATGATATACCTAGGTGTTGCCTTTGGAAACGAATGGAATTATCTACTTATGTGTCATCCCCATAATACCCTCTTCACTTCTGCTCAAGCGCTCTTTAATGAGCAGCTGTTTCCATTATGTAAGAAACTGGCATGTCCATGGACACAAGCCATCCCTGAGCAACAGGTTGAGATTCCGCTCCCTGATATGTTGGATGACTTTGATGACTTCCTACCTTGTCCAAATCCATCCGAACCATTCCATGTGCCTCCATTGCATACTCCATCGCCCATTGCACCACTGCCTTCACCACCTTGTCAGCCCCCAAAAGGCAAAGCCCTTGAGCGCTGCCCTGCACCTGCACCCCTTGCTGTTCCTCCTGCCCCTCACTGCTCTATGCGTGAATGGCATGTACCACACTGCCCAGGAAACATTTATGGGAATGATCGTCATCCTGTTGACCAGAAAAAAGATGCAGCACGCACTTGGCATGACTTGGACCATGCTGGTGCACCTTCTCAACAAGAAGTTCCTGGGACTTTCCTTGCTGAGCACCCTCCTGATATTCCTCTCCTACATGCATCTGATGATCTCTCCAAAGTGGAGATTGAGTGCATCACCAGGGAAGGAGGAGTGCTCACTTCTTACCTCTTGGGGAAGGTGATGCGGCTCGATTCTGCAGATAATTTGAAGCCAATACACAATTGGACTTTTAAAGATATTCATGCATTACCACCTGTGCAGCAACAAGAATGGAAAAATGCTTGTTGTGAGCAACTCGAGGTCCTCAAAAAACGAGATGTTTTCAAACTGGTTGATTGTCCTAAAGATCGTAAAGTCATCAAAAACTGTTGGGTATTTGATGTCAAACCTGATGGTAGAAAACATGCATGCTTAGTTGTGAAAGGTTTCTCACAGGTTGAAGGTTTAGACTTTGACCAAATCTTTTCTCTTGTTGTGCGCTATGAAACAGTGCACTTAATGCTTGCACTAGCAGCACTTGAAAACTGGCACATGGAAGCCGTTGATGTTCGTTCTGCATACCTTTATGGCGTACTCGACAAAGAGATCTATATAGAACAACCCGAAGGATTTAAAATCCCTGGTGCCGAGACTAAAGTATTGCACTTCAAAAAGGCCCTTTAGGGATTAAAGCAGGCTGGTCTCGCCTGGTGGAAAGCCCTTAATAAGTCCATGAAAGAACTCGGCTTTGAAAGGATCAAATCTGATCCTGGCATCTTTTTCTATAAGAAAAAAGGCTCCCTTATGGTCATAGCCATTATCTATGTAGATGATGCTGTTTTCTGTGGTCCCTCAAAGACAATTATTAATGAGGTTAAAGCACATTTCATGCACAAATGGGAATGTCGAGATCTTGGCGAAGCTAAGGAATTCTTGCACATGAACATCAAACGCTCTGATCACAAGATCTTCATTGATCAAAAAGAATATTTGCAAAAGATTATTGAGCGATTTGATCTGCAGAATACTAAAGCAATGCAGACTCCCCTACCTCAGGGATACTATCTCCTGAAGAATGATGTGCCTGTTAACCCCACACTTCGTCAGAAGTTTCAAACTGTTATTGGTTCCTTGATTTACATTATGATTGGAACTCGTCCTGATATTGCCTATGCCATCACTACAATGGCACGTCATTTGGCCAACCCAACTGAGGAACATTTGTCAAAAGCACTATATATTTGCCACTACCTCTTAGGAACGCCTAAAGCAGTATTATGTTTTGATGGCACCAAAAATGAAGGTATTATTGCCTATACCAATGTGGATTGGGCATCTGATCCTAACATGCGCAAGTCCCAAACCAGCTGGTTCCTTAAACTAGCTGGATGTACTTTCAGCTGGCGATCTTGCCTGCAGCCTACTGTGGCGCATTCTTCCATAGAAGCTGAATACATGTCCTTATTGGATTGTGGACGGCAAGCATTTTGGGTTAGGCAACTTCTATGAGAACTGGGATATAAAATGAATGCAATCCCTATTTGTGGTGATAACCAAGGATCTATCTTTATGGCATCCAACCCAATCACCCAACCACACAGTAAGCCCATAGACATTTGATGGCATGCGATTCGTGATTGGATTCACGATGGTCACATTGAGTTATTCTTCATCGATGGAGTCAGTAATCCTGCTGACATGTTTACCAAAAATTTGGGACGTATCAAGTTTGAGGAATTCTGCACAAGCCTCAAGATCATTTTGTCTCCTTCATAGTCGCCATTCCGCTCTACAGCCTACCATGCTTTGAGCAAGGGAGAGTGTTAAACTGTTAAAGTCGGGTGGAGTCAACTCCGACTACTCTGGTGACAACTCCGGGGTAGCGCGACTTTTTGGGACATCAGCTTCAGTGACTCTAACGGAGCGCTGTGCCCTTGTCAGACTCTCGTCCCGGTATTTGCGGAGTCGGAGCGGAAAGACTTAACACTGACTGGCAGCGAAGTCGAGTGGGGGTCGGATGTGAGCGAGGGAGCTCAGACAGAGGTCAGAGAACGGAAGAGGAGTTGAACTTAAGTTGATATTCGAACTGAGGTACTCTAGTGACTATCGACAGGTTTATATACATAATTGCGGAGCGGAATGGAGTACGAAACGGAAGTCAGATGAGTGGATGGCTATCATAGAATCAAATGATGGACAGGATATCAAAGATGGTTGCAAACAATCGCAAACAACGTCCAAGTCTGATGGATACGAAATGAATGTCATAATTCAAAGGCCATCAATCAAAGTCAAGAGGTCATGTGGTATGAAGCGTCATACTGAGCGGAATGGAATGGGGTTGCAGGGCACCTTGGGAGTTTGGGAGAGGACAGGATGACGGAGCTGAGTTGCGGAGCAACGAAGGTGGGTTGCAGAGTTCGGGATATGACAGTATCCCCCTTTTAGGCCTGAGCCCACGAAGGCCACCGGTACTAAGCGGAGAACAATGCAGAGATACACGATGTGGGGTAACCAGAGTCACATTATGGAGTAAACAAGGTCATGTGGTGCGGAGTTCGAAATGTTGCAATGGGGTATAAAGTGAGTGAACACATCTGTTAATCCTTATTACTGACATGTCTGACCTCGACATTGCAACAATTTGCGACTGGGATGACGAACTCCTTGTAGAGCACGATGACGATGACGACGCGATGTTCAACGCAAAGGTGGTGGAACGATGGAGGTGGGTGAGACATTGCAAGGAAGAGGAGCACAGAATTGTGGCGGAGGAGATGAGGCGATGTGAGGAGGAGGAGGAGGAGGAGTGACGGAGAGCAGAGGAGGAGGCGCGGGCAGTGCAGAAGGCGGCAAAAGTAGCCACAAGACAGGCGGTGAGTACCCCCGCTGCCATCATTCTTGTCCATACTAACCAACTCCAGGCGGCGGACTTGTGCCACCAGGAAGAGGGGAGTGGGAGTGGCAGCTCCAAAAACAAGGGCAAGGGGTCCGCGTGTGTGCAATGCACGCAGAAGGGGCTGGAGTGTGTCCTGGGGAACGGGAAGCCTCGGGCATGCCGCGGCTGTCAAGTGCTGTGGCAGAGATGTGAGTGGATGGCGGGGATGACTGCTCCAAAGCGGAAGAAGCAGAGAGTGGCAGTGGTAATCAGAGCCAACGAGGGAGAGGAGCAACTGAGGAAGAAGACGAAGCATGCGGAGAAGACGAAGCACACAGAGAAGACAGAAGCGCACGCAGACATGGAGGGTAACGGAATGGCGGAGGTGGCGAAAGCATTGGAGACCACGGCAGTGGTGATGCGAGATATTGCGTCTGCCATGTGCATAAATTCAGTGCATGTCGCCGAGATGGTGTGCACCATGGAGACCCTCACCGACCTGGTGGTGCACACTGTCTATGGGTCGGAGTTGGAGGACTTGGACGTGAACGTCCTGGTTGGTGCGGAGGAGTTGGAGGAGATGCGGGCAGAAGAGGCGGGGTACACGGCTGGGTCGGCGGAGTTGGAGGGGTTGGTAGGGGAAAACAGAGGAGAAGAGGGAACAGAAGGCGGAATGGAAGCGGAAGTGGAAGTGGAAGAGGTAGCGGAGGAAGTATAGGGTAGAAAAAAAAAATGTATATAAAAAATAAATTGTCTGTGTTTCTTCTCATTGTGCGTAATAAGGGCCGGGCTTTGACAGATAATGGAGGTGAAAATCGGAAACAAGTTCGGAAGCGTGACTCAGCTCGGTAGCTAATAACCAAGAAGTTTCTTTGTCGGTACCCTCGTATCCTGACCAGCGGACCAAGTATAGGAGTTGACAACTCCGTCGTTGGCGGTCGGTCTTCAAGTCAAGAATCTCTGTGATTTCATACTCGGGTTTGCCATCGACTTCTATCGGAGGTGGCAGAGGTTGGTCGCGATTCGAGATTGTGTTTGGGATGGAGGGTTCGAGTTGGGAAACATGGAAGATGGGGTGCACGGACTTCATGGCATCAGGAAGATGGAGTGTGAAGGAGTGTGTTCTGACTTGCACGATAATCTCATAGAGATTGAGATTCTTTTCTGAGAGCTTCTTTGATGGTCGGGTGGAGCGGAAGTACTTGGCCTTGATGAAAACTCGGTCTTCAACTTTAAAGTCCGGAGCCAGATTTCGTTTTGTGTCTGCAGGAGCTTGGTAGCACTGTTGGGCGAGTGCCATTTCCTCGTGGAGGTACTGATGCAAGAATTGAAGGTCTACGGAGTAGTCATGTGTGCGAGCTGAGGTCAAATCCCTTTTGGGATGCATGGAGAGGTTGGGGTGGTATCCCTTATTGGCAAAGAATGGGGAGACACCGGTCATTGCAGTCGGAGCATTGTTGTAAGCGAACTCCGCTAGCGGAAGGAGGTCGGACCAGTTGTCCTGCTGATAGTTGCAATAAATGTGGAGGTACTGTTCCAGCGTTTGGTTCATGCGTTCTGTTTGGCCATCACCTTCGGAATGATAACCGGAGGTGAAGTGAAGACAGATATCGAGGGCCTTGCCAAGAGAGCGGAAGAAGTGGGAGATGAACTCCACACCTCAGTCAGAAGTGATGTGGGAAGGAACTCCATGCTTGGAGAAGACATGGAGGAGGAAAAGTCGAGCTAACTCTGGAGAGGTGATCTTGTCATTGGTCGGGATGAAGATGCATTGTTTAGACAGTCAATCTACAACAACCAGAATCGCGGAGTAGTCGGAGGACGGGGGGAGTTGTTCAATGAAGTCCATGGAGATGGAATGCCAAGGACATTTGGGAATGGGGAGTTGTTTTAGAAGACCGTAGGGCTTGTGCCTAGGAACTTTAGTGTGTGCACATGTAGTACAGGAAGAGATGTAATCTTTGACGAATGTACGAACTCCGGGCCATGTATAGTCGTGGTGTACTAGCTCCAGGGTGTGATTTTGTCCAAAATGTCTGAATAGTGGGTGGTCGTGTTTATAACGGAGGACTTGGAGGCGGAGATCGTCGGCATCAGGGACATATATACGATCATTGAGGTGGAGGAAGCCACCAGAGTCGATAGACCAGTGGGAATCAGAGCCGGAGTTGGACAGTATGCAAGTGGACATGTGTCGCGAAGCCACTGGGTCGGAGGGGAGTGTGGAAAGGATGTCGGCATGGAGAGTATCCAAGTTGAACATCATACCAGTGTAGAGGACAGGACCTGCTAAACTAGAGGCTCATAGGGAGGATGCGAGCTGCACCTGGGTGAAAACGGGGCGGAGATTATGAGGGTTGATACAAGCATAGTCCCTATTCCCCTCTTTGGGATAGACGTCCCAGCGTCAAGTAAGGGCGTTGGGCTTACCATTCAAACGTCCAGGGCAGAAATGGAGGACAAGGTTGAATTGGCAGAGGAACTCTAACCAGCGGGCCTGCCACCAGGTAAGGAGCCAGGTGGACGTGAAGTATTCAAGGTTCTTATGGTTGGTAATGACGTCAACAGGCGTAGCGGAGCCCTCAAGGTAGTGGCACCAAGTACGAAAAGTGTCATGAACGGCGAGAAGCTCCTTATCATGGGTATCGTAGTTGAGCTTGTGTGTATGCAGAGTGCGCAAGTAGAAAGCGATGGAGTGGACTTTGTCATCGGAGCACCGAAGAGACAGAATTCCGGCCACTGCACAGTTGGAGGCATCAGTCTCCACAATGAGCAGAGCGTCGGGCACCCAATGAGTGAGGATCGGAGCAGAGGTGAAGGTGTCCTTGAGGCGCTGGAAGGCGGAGCGACAGTCGTCAGAGAAATTCCACGGAATACCCTTACGGGTGAGGCGGGTTAATGGAATGGTGATTTCAGAGTAACCATGGATGAAGTGCCAGTAAAAATTGGCAAAACCAAGGAAAAATTGGACATCCTTGACCTTACGAGGTTCAGGCTACTCTTGAATGGTGGTGACTTTGTCAGCGGACATCGTCAGGCCACTGGGGGAGAGGCAATAGCTGAGGTACTTGGTGGAGTCCGTGTGGAATTTGCACTTCTCTGGTTTGGCAAAGAGACCATTAGCACGGAGTTGTCGGAGGACATCTCAGACATGCTCACGGTGTATGGACTTGTTCTCAGAGTAAATGAGGATATCATCCAGGTAAACAATGACACAGACATCGAGGAGGTCAGTGAAGATGGTATTGACGAACCGCTGGAATGCTGCGAGAGTGTTCGTGAGACCGAACGGCATGATGAGCCATTCGTAGGAGCCGTAGCAAGTGTGGAAGGAGGTCTTCCATTCATTGCCGTCAGCAATGCGGACCAGATGGTATGTGTGCCGGAGGTTGATTTTGGTATAGATCTTAGCACAGCTCAGAGCATTGAGGAGATCGGAGATGCGGGGAAGCGGGTAGTGATCTTTCTTCATGATTTTGTTAAGGCCTCAGAAGTCAACACAGAGGTGGAGTGAACCGTCCTTCTGCGGACAAAGAGGACCAGAGCTGCATGAGCAAAGAAGGAAGGACAAATGAAACCATTGGTGAGGTGTTCATCCAGGAACAAGCGGAGGGATTCCAACTCCGAGGAGGAAAGGGAATAAGTGGTGCTGAGGGGAGGAGAAGCTCCATCCTCCAAGTTGATGTTGAAATCATGCTTGTGATGCAGCGGGAGTGTAGATGCCTTGGATTTACTGAAGACATCCGCGAAGTCATGGTATTCCAGAGGGACACCGGAAAGATCGACCTGCTCGGAGTCAGCAGGTGGGGCAGAAGCGGAGCGGAGGTGGCTCCCTTGGAGCTGCAGGCTAAACTGTATGGAACCTTCCAAGCGACAAGCCAATGCAAAAGCGGGGGCACTAATTATCGCAATAGGCAGGGCTATGCGGTCGGAATGACGCAGTGAATCGGGGTGTGTGGATTCAGCCAAAGGCAGAGATGCCAGAGGCTGCGGAGGAGAGCTCGGGGTTATCAGCATGGGAGACTCAGATGAGTAGAACGTGACACTGTTCGAAACCCAGTCAATCAACAGATTGTAGCGGGTGAGCCAGTTATGTCCCAGAACAAGTGAGCAAGAACCATCTAACAGAGTAACATAAAACATCATCGGAGTGATATCAGTGTTACGATTTCCCCTATTCTTACTCCTTTTACAGGAACCCCTAACTTCGGTCTACAACGTCGCCCTCGGCATACTCCTTTGGATCCTCCTCGCGCTCCTCGTGCTGTACCCGCTGAGTACAGCCT
>JBBPJJ010000954.1:0-12675 GCA_038088635.1 Veloboletus limbatus
TGATCATGGCTACACCTTCAGTCATCAGACATCCAACTACTCACTTCGCGGCCACATCATGAACTGGCACTTGGAAGAATATCTCGAGCTTGGCGAGAAATATGGTTGGTCTGTCCAAGTCAAGGCCGTCGAGGGTGCATTTAGTGGGGGCTACACATACAGAACGCTTTGTGAAGCAGTCCAACGAGGATACAGACTCAATGCCCTCCCTCCTGCTCCTCGTTCCAACCCTGAAGACTCCCTTCTGCCTAATTGTCCACCGTCAAGTCAAGAATCTAGACTTACCATCCCCAACTTTTCTGTTGCTACAATGCGCAAGTATCTGGTGAAGTTTGTCATTGCAGATGACCAAGTAAGTGTCTAGCGACTCTAGCCCTTCCATCATTGAGTCTCTAACAACACCATTGCAGTCCATCAACGTTGTCGAGTGTCCTGAGTTCCGTCAGCTCATTTTTTTTCTACGTCAGGATCTCCATGACTCTGATCTCCCACATCGCACAAAATTTCGCGAGTTAATCCTTGAAGCGTGGCGAACATACTTCAAGGCCCCAAAACAGGATCTTGCGGTAAGCACTCGCTTTGATCCACATTACCATACTGATAAAATAACACAATAGAATGCAAGAGGGAAAATCTCTTTCACTGCGGATATTTGGTCGGACAGTACATATCATCCCTATCTTGCTATTTTGGCACACTGGATTGCTGTTGATGGTGGTTCCCTCAAGATGAAAACGTCACTGATTGCTTTCCAATACTTTCCTTCCTCTCATACCAGCGACGCACTCGTGAAGACCATCCTTGAGCTGCTTGATCGGGTTGGGGTGACTAGGAAAGTAAGTTGAGTTTGCAATGCACGTGTTGTTCCTTTGTACTAACAACTCTTACCCAGATCGGTTACTTTACCATGGACAATGCTTCCAACAACGTCTCTGCCATGCGCAAGTTGGCAGAACTTCTGCAGGAGCGTGATATCCAGTTTGATCCCATAGATCGTCGTATTCCCTGTTTCCCGCATATTATTAACATTTGTGTCACCCACGCTCTCAGGAATTATGCTAAGGCCGACTTTACTGCCATTGCAGATACGTGGGTTGGTGCCCTCAAAAGCACTGTAGACAAAGCAAGTTACCTTGAAGCTCTTGCCCACGATCCCATCACTGCTAGTCGTGATATCGTCCGCATCATCTGTGCATCTGGCCAGTGCCGCAAGGGATTCCACGACACTATTGTCAATGGAAATGCCAATCAGTGGTACAATGGCAATCCCATCCAAGTCCCGGTCGTCGAGTTGCTTCGCGATGTCAAAACCCGGTGGGATTCAACTTACTTCATGGTCAACCAGCTCCGTGCCCTCCACCTTGTAAGTTGTAAGTACAACGCATTTTCATCTAACATTCACACCATTTTTTTTGTATAGGCTATCGACAGTTTCCTCTGCTTACCTCGCAGTCCGAACGACGAACTTAGCCAACACAAGCTGACAGAGATGCAATGGGAAGTACTCCAGGACTTGGAGGTCGTTCTTGAGGTATGTTCTCTCTGCGTTACATAAGTCTTACCGTTAACTACTATATTGGATATTGTAGGTACCTCACGAAATACAACAATCCATGTCGAGTGAGAGCACCCCTGTCCTAGGTGGGGCACTTTCCACCTTTGAGACATTTATGATGCAGTGGGAAGTGCTAGGCACCGATGTACCACATTGCGCGCCCTTCGTCAAGGCTGGGCTCAAATGGGCTCGAGAATACTATCAGCGCATGGGCCAGACGCGCGCCTATACAGTCGCTATGTGTACGCCCAACATTATTTTTTTCAGTGTTGCTCTACTGACATTTTACAACAGTTGTTGAGCCAAACATTCGACTCAACTGGATGGATCAACACTGGGGTGGGCCTACAGCTGCAAAAGCATGAGAGGATATATTGAACTTGGTAGGTTATCATCGACCTACTTTTAAATATGTGCCAACCATGACGAAAGATGACTGAGTATCGAAACAATTCCCTGGACTCGGAAGCGCCTGCACAGACCGTGGAACAGACCACTGAATTGCCAGCTACCAATGGTGGCCGACTTCGTCCCCACTCCACGCTAGCATCTCGCTACTGTAACCTTCCTGTCCTCGCACTCCGGCCCTCTCAACAAGTTGCACAAAGTATTGATCAGGAGTTTAACGCCTACGTTTTGGCCACGCCAAGTCCCAAAGGCACAAATCCATTAAAATTTTGGGAGGTCAGACAATCTCTCGGATTTTTTTTTGATGAGATTCTAACATGTTATCTCTGTCTTATATAGCTCGCACAAGCTTCATTCCCGACTATCTATGCCATTGCGCTCGACTACCTTCCGATTCAAGCCTCTGCGGTCCCATGTGAACGCATCTTCTCTTCCAGTAGTGAAACAGACACGAAGAAAAGAAATCGCATCGTGCCGGCATTGATGGAGGCATTACAAATGCTGAAGTTCTGGATCAAACAGGATCGTCTGAACTTCACAAAAGACTGGATCACACCGCAGAAGGAGATGATGATCAACGAGGACAACGAGGACCTGTTGGCGCGGCTTCTCGCAGCTACAAGTGGCGGTGGTTTGAACGACATTATCACTATCATCACTGAAACAGAGGGTGATGAGCTTTCGGACACGGCTGTCACTTTCAATTAACACATCATGTAGTATATGTACCATTCTACAGTTTTCCTACCAGTCTCGTTTCATGTCACGATTTATGACTGTCAGATATGCCGCATCTGTTGAACGGAGCCCATGTCATGTGTCACATCACCACAAAGAAGCACGGGCCTCTACAAGACTCCAGTGTCCACACGGACCACACCTCATCTAGTCCAGGCTCATCAGTATACCTAATGCCGGCCACCTTGTCCACCGAGGCTTAAGCACCCCCGCAGCCCTACCTTCATGGATGTCCCCTTCACTTATGACACCCTCTCCAATCTCGAGCCCTACCTGCAATACCCTCAGTCTCTGGGAGCTATGGCGTATCTACTGTGACTTGTAGGTCTTTTTCTCTCTCACTCCCACTGGCACATCAGCATCCACCTCACCTCTCCCAGTGCCAGGTTCTTCTTCTTCGTCTCCCCGCCTTGACCTCAACACGCTCAACTTCAGCAACACCATCGGAGAATTCTCACACGCGTCCTCTGCTAACTACACCATCGTCTCCCCTGGTTGTCCCTACACCCCTCCTGACAATGGCAGGCTCCCCCACTGTCTACAACCTCAGTGGTGGCGAGCTTTCTTCCAATGGCTTCATGTCTGGCGGGCACAGCCGCAGCAGTGGCACTCACTCCCCCTCGCATCCACAGTTGTACCATACACTTCCGTCCCTCGCTCTCACCGTTTCAACCCCATCGCTGCCCTGTGACTCGTTCGGTGCCCAAGGCCTCACGACAAAAGGCTCACAATGAGGATTCCGATGACGATGATGATGACTTCCAGCCCACGATCACATCTGGCTGCTGATTCTGGCAACACCACTGATGTCTGCCGCGAGACTACCCGCCGTCATTGCGTCGAGTCTAAGTAAAGCCATCATGATGAACTTCATGATGACTCCCGCAGACTCAAGGATGCTCTGCCCGTCTCTAACCAGAAGTCGAGCAAGGTCTTGCTCCTTGACTGCGCTACTACTACTCATGTCAAGTACCTCGAGATTACCACACAACAACTCCAGACGAAGGCAGAGCATGAGGTCAAGCGACTTCGCACGTGCGTATCATCCCCCATTTCATATCAACAACGTCGACTCATTCTTGCTCCAGCGTTAAACGAGGCGTTGATGCTTGGCACTACGAGCAAGGACATGCTGCCGCTGCAGCAGTATCACAACAGTCGAACTTTTGATCGTTGACCTCGCTCATCATCCCGGACCCCTTAAAATGCCTGGCGTCGTTGGTTACATTATCCTTCATGGACTATTATTGCAGACGACTCACATGACTGGAATACCTGCCTAGATTCCAGGTTGCATCATTACAATGGGCACTTAGCATCATACATTTTTATTCTGCATTGTTTATGACACCTCACGCTTGGCGACAGTTTCACTATCCAACCTAATCACTCACCACCCAACCCACTCGTTTGCCACCCAACCTGCTCGTTCACTACCCAACCCGATCGTTCACCACCAAACCCACTTGTTTGCCACCTAACCCGCTTGTTCACTACCCAACCCGATCGTTCACCACCCAACCTAATCATTTGCCACCCAACCCGCTCGTTCGCCACCCAGCCCACTCGTTTGCACCCAACCCGCTCGTTCGCTGCCCAACCCACTCATTCGCCACCCAACCCACTCGTTCGCCACCCAACCCGCTCGTTTGCCACCCAACCCGCTCATTCACTATCCAACCCGATCACTCACCACCCAACCCACTCGTTTGCGACACAATGTTACGTGTGGACCAGGTAGGCTCGCACGTAGCCGCAAGGTGACTAGGACTGGGGACGAGGACTAGGGCTTGAGGAAGGCTTCGTTATAGAGAGGCCTTTACTAAGACTGAGGGACTTGGGGACCGAAGTCGACGAACTGAGAGGCAAGACTAAAGTGTAGAATTGCGGAGCTCAAAGTTAAGAGTACATGGTCGTACTACGAGAGTTTATATAGTGCTAGATGTGAGGCACGGACCATGTACGAGAAAAGGAAAGAGACAGAAAAAGATAGAAGTAAAGAATAGCATGGAATGCGATCGAAAAAGAGAGAACCCTGTTGAAGGGCGGAGAATAACGAGGCTATGTATGACTCAGTTGGTGAGTCAGTTACAGAAGGCCGAGGAATCGGAAAGAAGAAAAGTAATCGTAATCATGATGACGAGGAAAAGGTGAACCCGCGGGTTACCATAGAGAGGTCATCAAGATGTAAAGGATAAGGAGAAAAGAGATCGAATAGACGAAGACAAAGGTGAAACGTAACACACAACCCACTCGTTCGCCACCCAACCTGATCATTCGCCACCCAACCTGATTGTTCGCCACCCAACCCGCTCGTTCACTACCCAACCCACTCGTTTGCCACCCAACCCGATCGTTCACCTCCCAACCCGATTGTTCGCCACCCAACCCGCTCGTTTCCGCTCATTCACTACCCAACCCGCTCGTTCACTACCCAACCCACTTGTTTGCCACCCAACCCGATCATTCGCCACCCAACCCGCTCATTCACTACCCAACCCACTCGTTTACCACCCAATCCGATCGTTCGCCACCCAACCCACTCGTTCACCACCTAACTCACTCGTTTGCCACCCAACCCACTCATTCGCTGCCCAACCCACTCGTTCGCCACCCAACCCGCTCGTTCGCTGCCCAACCCACTCGTTTGCCACCCAACCCGCTCGTTCGCTGCCCAACCCACTCGTTTGCCACCCAACCCGCTCGTTCGCTGCCCAACCCACTCGTTTGCCACCCAACCCGCTCGTTTGCCGCCCAACCTGCTTGTCCGCCACTCAACCCACTCGTTTGCACCCAACCCGCTCGTTCACTACCCAACCCGCTTGTTCACCACCCAGCCCGCTCGTTCGCCACCCAACCCGCTCGTTCGCCATCCAACCCGCTCGTTCGCCACCCAACTCGTCCGTTCACCACCCAACCCGCTTGTTCACCACCCAACTGGCCCCTTCAAACCCACTCAATGGCCACAACTCACCCGTTCGCGACCTACTACTGGTACTGCCACCTAATGATTATGACGTCACAATGATGACATGACGGCGATGGTACCACAAAGGATGATGATACAATGATTGACACCTCGACAATGCCACGACAATCAACATGACTACTACTACAACGACAACGACGACAACGATATGATGATCGACACGATAACAACGACAACGGCACGACCTCCACGCGACGACAACAATGTAATGGCAATGACACAACGATCAACAAGATGACAACGACAATGACAACGACGACTGCAGCCCGACCCACCCGTTCGTGTCCTGCTAGCACCACCTAACGATGACTACGACTACAACGCGACCACCACCCTCACCGACAACCCATGACAACGCGACAACAATGACGACAATCGACACTACAACTGCGACTACAACTCGGACTCCCGCTGTGCCCACCCATTCGTGCCCCACCACCACACCACCACCACCCGATAACAACGGTGTGACGAAGAGGACACAACCCTGGGCCCCACAGTCATCAGGACTCACCCAAGGGTCTTAGGCTGAGCTGTGGGCAGCTGTATCACTCTAGTGTAGTAAATAATTGATTTTTTCAATGAAATTTCCCAAGTGGACCACCGGTTAGTCGACTCGAAGCCAGAAGTTGCGACTAGCCGAGCCGATCGAGTCAGCTATTATGATTATGGCTCGACTTTGCATGGTTCGGCTAAACCATGCGCTCGGTTACAACCCGAGTCGGCTATGAGTCGGAGTCACGGCAACACTACCCTGACTCGGATCCTTGGGAATGACAATGCTGCATTTCTAAGATCTGGGGCTTGAAGCAGAGCTCAGTAAAGAGTTGACAACATTTTTGTTGTTGTTAACCCAAGTGACTTGCTGACAAATGCCTAAGTGATGTTGAAAAAAAAATGGTGCTTGCTGATCTACTCCTCCCTCCACTTCGGTGAAGAGGCAGTTTGGAAGAATGCCATAGCAAGGGGGCTGAGTGCCTTCCAACAATGGCTCGATTTTTAGGTTGGCAGTTTATTACTGTCAATGAACCCATACTGTGGCACTGAAATCACAGCAAGTACTTACTCTGTCATATTTGGTATCATGCATTGAACCTGCTTGAGGTGCACAGTTGATGAATTGGAAAACAGTGTCTAATTGCCAAGTTGGTATTGTTGAAGACCACAGGCCTCTGTGAGCTCTCATTCAAGGACGCCCCAACACCGCCTATTTGCATCACCAAATATGTACTGTCTTGCGTGGCATCCGAGTCATTCTTGAGGATATTGGTATGCTTTTGCATGTAAGTCTCATTTTGATGTTGTCGTTTTGAGCTCTTCTGCAAGAATTCTGAGCCAGCCAACAAAGAGTTGATGATCCTATGCATGGCATAAAAGTGGGCAGTCTATCCCAAGTTGCACCACATGGCACTTGACTATCTTAGCAACTCAGTGTCTTCTAGCTGCTATTACTCTAGATCTTATTATTGTTAGGAACTTCTTTCATTTCACTTACTCACTTTATTTCACCTTTATCACTCTTCTTATTTAATCTCCATCTGTTCCAGATCACTCTAGACTATGATGTCATAGTAATACTATGTCATACCTCATGTTATCCATTTGGTAGCCTCATGTATATCACTGCCTTGTATGTACAGCCTCTTTTCTAGTAGTATAAGTAGTCCTCTCAAATGTTGTAGATACTCATTCTCGAAATATGTAGATGATAGCCTGTAGTTTTACTTAGTAGTCACTAAGGTAAAACTACTGTATGCGAATGTATAAATACAGTCAACATCCTCATAACCCATACCCCATACAACCCATACTTCCTTCTAACCCATACATTTTTATGTTTCTCGAGTGGGTTTGTGGTAATTTTGTAACTATAACCCATAACCCATAACTATTTCGACCAGGATAACCCATAGGTGACACCTAAATTAGGAAATTAAATTATATAATCAGTATCGTTGATGGTCCCATTATAGCATTAATGTTTCAAAACAACGGTTGAGTTCTCTATCTCCACTATTATGAAACCTATCGACATTTTTAAAAAAGGTCTGGGAAAGCTTCGAAATCAAACACATGACCGGAAAGTCACACTTGAGGCAGCACTGAAAGTTAATCAGACCATCTTGGAGGTTGATGATGAGTGCTTGGATAGTGTTGGGAATTTGATGGATGAAGAACGTGTCGTCGATGAATTGGACCAGGCTTCAGACTTTGAAACTGTTCTTGAAAAGCTGGATTCTCAGGACAGATCCACTGTGCAGAAGTTAACAGAGCTGGCTGAGAAAAATAATGCACCATCAAAGAAGTGCAAGGGTATGGTTTTTAAAATTTACAGTATTAGAGATTTAATGTGCATTTGGTTTTTTAAAGCTCCCACAAAGTCTGCCAATGTGAGCATGACGTCTGCCAATCAGCAGAAATGCATCCCACCAGCAAAAGCACACAAAAAAGAAAATGCCTCACTTGAACAACAAATTGAAATCCTAAATTGGTTTCATACAAATGGCAAGAATCAGCCCAAAACAGCAAAATATTTCGACCCAATCTATCCTGCGCTCCACCTCACACAGCCAAGAATTTCTGCATGGCTCAAGAATGACATGACATGGCAAGCAGAATATGAGAACAATCAAGGTTCCTCATGTCCTATAAACTGAGTACATCAGACACAATATCCAGAGGTGACCGAAATGTTGGATCTTTGGGTTTCAAAGGCAATGGCTGATAAGCTCTTGCTGACGGGTGAGGTTCTCCACCAGAAATGGAGAGCATTTGCGGATCTCGTTGGTGTTCCAGAGGATGAGCAGCTTAGTTTGAGCGAGGGGTGACTGCGTCAATATAAGGAGCACAATGGCTTGAAGCAGATGAAGCGCCACAGTGAGGCCGACTCTGCAGCATCTGACACTATGGACAGGGAATGGCTACGAATTCAAGAGCTAATCAAAACATATGGCTACAAGTTGTGCGACATCTTCAATGCTGATGAGACCTCACAGTTTTATGTGTGCGTGTTTTGTTGTCAAGCAGTTATAAATCTCAAATTGATCTCAACAGTATGCCTCCTGATCAAGCCCTTTCCAATAAGCAGCATTCCGGTGTCAAAGGAAAAAAAGTCAGACTGACTTATCTACTCACGACGAATGTGGACAGCTCAAAGAAACCGGCACCATTGATTATTGGGAAGGCATTCAGGCCCCGCGCCTTCAACAACAAGACAGCTTGGCTTCAACTATCGAAACAATGCTAAAGCGTGGATAACATCAACGATTTATCAGGAGTGGTTATTAGATTGGGACGCATAGCTTAAACGTGAGGGAAGAAAAATCCTTTTGTTACAGGACAACTTCTTGGGACATGTCGTGCCAGATACCCTCACGAATATTCATGTCGAAAATTTTGCACCGAACCTGACTGCACATATCCAGCCCAATGACCAAGGCATTATCCATTGCTTTAAAGCCCATTATTGTGCAAAATTTATCCACCGTGCCGTCGACCTCTATGAAGCCGGAACCACTCCGTCACAGATCTACAATATCAATCAGCTTGAGGCGATGTACCTTTCTGACGACGCATGGAACAAAGTGGATACCACGACCATTCGGAACTGCTGGCATCTTACCAGACGATACAGACATTAATTCTCCCCCTACTCGACCATCCCTCCCCATTTCATCTCTCATTCACGCCGCCGCCAATGCTGAACCGCCCCACATGTTGAAAACATATTGTACTTTACCTTACTATATCATATGCTTAGTAATAAGCTTAGTAAGGCAGCTCCATCTCTCTCAGGTATGTAAGATCTGTCTGCATTGCTCTTTCTAGCTCCCTGCAAAGGGAGCATGCCATTGCAACAGGTTATGAGCCCCGCTTGCCGTCTGAACAAGACGTGCAATGCAGCCTGCCTGGAATGCAATCAGTGACGAGGACAATGCGGAAACGCTCTCCTCTGAGGTCAATGACCGCTCCGTCCTGAACAAGGCGAGCACCAGATGACGTGGAAATGCTCTCTGGCATGGTCACCCAGATGACGGGATAGGAGGAGACTATGTCCCTCTGATTTTCCTGGCTCTGGAACGTCGTTCGGCGATGTGGCTGCCCCGCTCCCCTCATTCTTTCTCGAATGAAGCTAATGCGTTCTACCCAGAAATCATATCAATGGCCTCCTCCCTCAAAGAACTCCCCGTCCTCACCGGCCCCAACTACAAACGTTGGGCCCAGCAAATGGATGCCTACCTGCGCTTCGCAGGAGTCTTCCAGAAGCTCCGTCGTCCCCGCCCTGAGCACCCGACCACCGTCAACACTGATGGTGAACGCATTCGGATCACCCTCTCGGCCGCCGAGCTCGCGTCCCTCGACGCCAAACAGCTCGAATGGGATGAGAACGACGACAAGGCTCTTGGGGCTATACGCCTCAAGATTGACCAAAACATTACATCGACATTTGCAGATTACCAGACCGCTAACGCCCTCTGGGACGCATTGAAAGACGCGTACGACACCCCCTCACTCGCCTCCGCTTATGCAGAGTTCAAGGCCCTCATGGGCTTGACTTTTCCGGAGAACAACCACCCCGCGCAGACCTTTTTGAAGGCCAATGCGCACTTTGCACTACTCGAGCAACTCGAGTACCCTGTCTCCGACAAGATCAAGGCCATGATCTTTTTGTCAAAACTCCCGTCGTACGCTGACTTCGCCACCCAGCTCCTCAATGCTGGCACCGTCCGAGGCGACTCTGCCTCCTCCGCATCCACCCCCTCCGTCGATCGTATCGAGCGTATGACGGTGGCTGCTTGGGAACAACACGTTTCCAAGCGTAAGCCCTCCAACCGCTCCAACCCTTCTGCACCTCACACGCACAAGACCGGGCCCGTCAAGCACAAGCAAGACGACCCCCGATTCTCCCAGCAGCAACAACCAGTTGCTGGCCCTTCCGGCTCGAGCTCTGGCTCCAAGCCTTCGCGCAAGGAGCGCCGGGAGGGCAAGAGGTCTGAGGGCTCCCGACAGTCTCACCATGAGAGGCGAGCACACCAGGCGGCTGAAAAAGCCACAACATCATCATTTTTGTTCGCGTCCCTCTTCGACGCACCGGTCGTCTTCCCCTCTCCCAACGATATCCTCCGACCGGCCGTCCGTTACTCGGAGAGGATAAGCCCATCCAGCTCGATGGCACCCTCCATCTCCTCTCTCCCGCCGCCGCCTCGCGACTACTGCAGGTACACCAACACGCTCGGCGCGACCCACTATGGGCCACTGGCGTTCCCAGAGACGAAGAAAGCCGCCTTCTTGGCGCGCTCCCTCGAGGTCCCCGTGACCTCCTCCACCCTCCGACGCCTTGATGAGGTGGTCTCCCGCAAGCACCCTCGTGGCGCAGACGCAGAACCTTCCAGTTCTTCCTGCCCACCTTCGGGTCCTACCCCGGTTGATGTCCCGCTCATCGACCTCACCCATTCCCTCGCCGAAAGGCTCGAGGATGATATGCAGGTCCCACTCGCTCCCACTACTCACGTTGATGATGACGACACGGTGAGTATGGGAGACGTTGACAACATCTGCGACGAGTACCTCGAGAGGTTCTTCTCTGAGGCCACCGATGTCTACGCAGAGCTGGTGGATACCAACGCCCACGGCAATGTCGTGGATGCCCAAGGCAACATCGTCGAGGATGAGGATCTGTACGCCTACGGGCTCCTCGACTCTGATGACCCAATGGAATGGCAAGTACCTTCTTTCCTCTGTCCTTCTTACACACGAGCTGACAAGCAAGCCTTCCGTGCAGAAATTGTACATAGAAACGCTCGGACATTCGTAGTTACACCACTTGTAGCTACGCTTCCCAACAATGAAAATTCGTTGGATGAATGTGCTCAGTGTGATAATTGTAAGAATGACAAGAAAGGTAAAAGGAAAGCCCATTCGCATGAGATGCCTCATAATACTTGGCTTCTCGATTCAGGGGCTTCTGCCCATTTTACATGCGATTATGACGACTTCGTGGAGTACAAGCCATACTCTATGCCTACGTCCTCCCAGACAGCAAATGGGAGTGCACCCATACTTGGCACCGGTACTATCCTTGTACAGTACAACCAACGACTTGTGCGATTATCGCCAGTCATTTACATGCCCAGTTGCACCATGAAGCTTATTTCCATGGGCACCCTCCTGCGCAACAAGTGTATCCGAATCCAACAAGTGTATCCGAATCCAACAGGATGAGGACGCAATCCACTTTCATGACACCTGTTCTAACACGAACTTCCTATCTTTTCATACTCACCCAGGTGACACCATGTATTGGATATCCGCCCCTCCTGTCCACAATGCGCAGACTCTCACTCTGGTTGCAGTCGACTACGACCTCCTGCACCGGCGACTTGGGCATGCTTCGAAAGAAGTACTCCGCGCTGCAAAGCGTCACACGTCCGATTGCCCGGACATCCCTATTCCGGATCAGCCCGACTTATGTCGTGGTTGTCAATTGGGCAAGCAGCCCAACCGACCTTTCCCTCATAGCGAGATGCGGGCTACCGCTCCCTTTGAGTTGATCCACTGCGATCTGAAATCATTTGAGACTCTCAGTTACACGAAGAAGCGCTACGCTGCCGTGTTTTATGATGACTATACGTCCTCGGGCTGGATTTCTTGTCTCGCGACCAAGGATCAGGCCCTTCGGGTCACTAAGCAGTTCTTCGCCTACGTGCAAACACAATTCAATGCCAACATTCAACATTGGTGCTCTAATGCAAGGGGAGAATTCACTTCCAAAGAGTTCACTGAATTCCTTCGGGATAACAGTGTTCATATTCATCAGTCCGCTCCTTATGCTCACCAGCAGAACGGACGTGAGGAGCGCTTTATACGCACACTGGTGGAGAAGGCTCAGGCAATGCACTTTGATGCCTGCTTGCCCCCTTCCTTCTGGCAATTTGCCCTCGAGCATGCGGCTCATGTTTACAACCGCACTCCTAATGCTCGCCTC